>APFE031373482.1:0-18930 GCA_000404065.3 Pinus taeda
TTCCAAGTCAAAACCTTCAAGATGGCAGTTCAGTTGGGGATGGATCTATCAGAAGCCCAAAAGCATAGAATGAAGCAGTTGAATGAGCTAGATGAGATCAGACAAGAAGCAATCCTAAGAACTGATCTAGTTCAATATCAAAGAGCTAAGTGGCATGAAAAATACATCAAAGAGAGAAAGTTTCAAGAAGGAAACTGGGCATTTCTATTTGATTCCAAGTTTAAAGAATTCAAAGGCAAATTTCAGACTCATTGGCTTGGGCCATATGAGATTGACAAAGTCTTTAGCAATGGAGCGATAAGAATCAAAACCATTGATGAATTTCAAACTCCTCTTATTGTGAATGGCCACAGATTAAAGAGCTATCATAAGCCACTCTCAAAAGAGGAATTTGTCAAAATGTTTCAAGATAATTTTGCAATAAGGCTGGTGAAGAAGAATCCTTCTTCTCCACTAGCCTAGCCTTTGTTTTTTTTTTTTTTTCTGTTTCTAAAAAAAAAAAAAAAAAAAAAAAAAATTGTATAAGCTTGAAAACCAATCAGTGATTGGCAGTCTTGTACAGAAAATGTAGGGCGAAAAACAAGAACTCCTGACACCCTATATTTTCCAAAAAAAAAAAAAAATCTCTCTTTCTCATTTTCATTCCACTACACTTCATTTTCATTCCACTACGCTTCATTTTCATTCCACTTCACTTCATTTTTTTCTACTCCACTTCATTTCATTCCACTCCATTTTATTCATCCCATTCCAACAATAAAAAGTTTTTATGACCATTTTCATTCAGTTAGTCATCATCTAGTCCAATGATTGTTGTGGCAGTTTCCGCAGCTGGAACCATTTTCCGCAGCCAGAAGCAGTTTCTACAGCCATCATTCTGTTTTTCAAAACTAACAGTCAAATGTTAGTAAATAATAAAAATCAAATGCAGGTAGGACCGAGGACATATTATGAAGACATGAGACACCTAAGGCATCAACAAAGAGTAGCTGATTAAAGGTTAATGGGCAACAAGTGGCAAAGGATTCCAAGATATGGGTAAAAATTATTTCAAATAGCATTCAAAGCACATTTTTGCATAGTTATTAAACCATAAGCTCCACTATGTGCAATGATTACCGTGATAGCCTCCATAACCATTCATTCCACGACATTCCTCCATGAACCATGCATTTATTTTTCCAACGGCCTCATGGTTAATCCTCGGGTTTAACTCATATTTGATTGCATTTTCACACTCCACCTGTAATTATGAGACGTGGTTGATTTGATTACGGTTCCTCTCCACCGCATAATTTCCGCAACCATTTCATAAACGTGTTTACATCTCCTTCGCAGCCGTTTAATTTAAAAGTTCTGCCGGGTTCACTTCACTCCCCTACTGTTTTATTGAAGTCGCGGCTACATTACCACCTCGGCTGCCTGTCCTCTGTTTTTCGCTTACAATCCATGAACCTTGTTCACTCCCGCTACCTGTTCTCCGTTTTCCATTTCCAGTCATTGTTTTCTTCTCCATAAACCCCGCAACCCAGCCTTCCTACCTCTACTAAACCCTTCACACGCAAACAAATTTCAAACAGAAGGAAGAATGGGTCGGTTGTTGAGGGCAGAACTAGAAGGGCCCAAATTTATGGAAGGATACCCGCAAGTCAAGAACATATTGAAAAAGGCAAAATGGCTTCAGTTTATTCGAAATTTTAAAGGCTACAATAAGGAGGTTACAAAAGCTTTTGTGAGGTATTTCAACGGTCTGGAGGTGGAAATTGGGGACCTCAAGTTTACAGTTACAAAAGCATCCATAGCAGCTGCTACAGAACTCCCTCAAGAAGGTGAACGCTAGTTCAAGAATAAGAGCATTGGCGAGGAAGCTTGGAGAGTGATCCTACGTAACCCAGGTATGGATGTGACTATATTCAAAAGAGGAATTCTTGTTCATGCCTTAGAAGAGAAATGGGCCAGTTTACTGTTGGTTATTCAAAAGTTCATTACGTGTGAGAGCCGTTTTGGAGCAATGTATATGTACCATACAAGACTATTGATGAACTTTTTAGAGAATCAAACCCTAAATCTGCCTTACTTTTTATTGTTGAGCTTGAAAAAGATGGCTACAACCGTCCAAAAGAATGTAGAGGATATAAAATCCCACTTATATCATCATGGGTTGGTGAAGATTTTAATTGAAGACCAATTGAGAAGAAAAGGGATACTTGGGAATGTTTTTTAGTGAGAAATTATTTTCAAGATCCACCTGAAGTGCTCGAGAGCAGTACAGTAAGGAAAAATAGGAAAATGGAAACTAGTATAAGAATTCAAAACCCTCCTATTAGCAAAACCAAAGAAGTTGATCAAAAAGATAAGCTGGAAAGAAACAAGGATAAAAGGCAAAATAAATTGAAAGAGAAGAAAAACATAGAGGATGTTTACCAATCACCAGAGCCCTCCTTAGAAGAGGACTACCAACCACTGTCTGAAAGGCTAACTCACCTCCAAGGAAAATCAACTGTAGCCAAGAAGAAAGAAAAAGGAAAACAGAGTATTGAGGAAGAGGGCACTAGCCCACAACAATTAAGAAGAAGCATCAGGCTTAAGGGAAAGTGGAGGAAGGTACAAACAGAGGGACCCCATTTTATTGATTTGGGTGGAGAAACACCAGAGAAACCTCCAGCTGGCCGTAGCCCACCTCATTTTCAGCTAAATATTGAAACCAGTCCTCCAAATGTTGACATAAGTCCTTCTCGGCCAGACCTTGAAATCAGTTCTCCTCAGCAGGACTTTGGGATCATCCCAAGGAAAACTTCACCCGAGATAGACCCGAATCAACAGGAGATGTATGATTATATAGAATCCTTGGAAAAGAGAGCCACAAACCCTAGCACCTCATCCAGCACAAGACGCTCAAATCCAGTCATTGAAACAAGAAATTTTTGAGCTAGAGGTCCTCAATAGACATATTAAACATGAAAATGAAACACTAAAGGAGAAGAGCACAATGGATAAGATCATTCATGACAATAATATGCTACATCTCGGGCTCTGGTAGAAAAGAACAAGAAATTGAAGAAAAAGTACAAAAGGATAAGTAGAGCACTGATTAATCTAAAATTCATATGCTTGATGAAGAAGCCCAGGATGTTAGCAGCACCAAGAAAGAGAAGAAGAGGGATGGATGTACTGGCGGAAGCTTCTGAACATATGATTTGACAGGGGGGATAGTCAAAATTTTGGTTGCATGGGGACATGCAACACCTTCACAGTGGGGGTATGTTGAGCCCCAAACTTGCATCTTTCCTACACCTTTTTCTAGCCTCTTTCCATTTACCTGAACCTCCTAAGCTGTCAATATCAATGCATATTAGTCATAAAAGAGCATTTAAATGGTTTTTAAGTATGTCTTCTGTTTGCTGTTTGAAACTAGATTTTTGCTCATTGAGCTGAGGAATCCTGTCACTTTCCGCAGCTGCTTCAAGTTTCCGCAGCCGTTTTTGTTAAAGTCTATATTGCAAGTGTCCTCAGGCAAATCGAGCCACATGGGCAAGTTGGAAATGATGTGAACATGGTTGAGTTCCCATTGGTCCAACTGGACTCGTCAAAGAGGGTCGTAGTCAACAATGGTCAAGCGGTGGTCAACCGGGAGAGCCCTACAGCAACAAGACTTTGTTTCCGAGCACGTGAAGATTTTTATGGTCGTTTCCAGATCTCCGGAGGCACGCTGACACCGGTAGGCTACCCATGATGTAAATCCAACAAGCTGCTTCCATTAGATTGCATCATCTCGATAGCCATGACGCTAGATTCGTGGACGTTTTCGTTCACGTGTCCTCTATCAGCGCAGTTTTTAGGAAATCAGTTATGTAGCCTTCTGTTATAAATAATGCGTCGCCATACGCATAATAGTTAGTCTTTTCGAATGTATTGTTGACTGTTAACGAACCCACTGTGTTGTGACACTGTTTCATCGTTATGATTGCATTCTGAATATATGAGAGGACTCTGTTTTTTAGCATAATTCGTGGTTGATAGCTGTTGCCCGAGGTTGTGCAAAGGGCCCCTGCACACGCCGAGGTTTTGTTTATTGCTGTATAGTTTCATGTTGTGTTTTTACGTTCATTATGCTATAGTTATTCACTTGTATATATTTCATTCCTTATGGTACTAACGTTTTATTTTTGTCCATAATTTTACATGCTTTCCATTACTGTTAACGTTGATCAGTGTATTTGTTCCAGATTATAGTAGGTATCCCAGGCATTTGCACATAGTTTTACAATGACTAATGATATGGAATCAGTTTTATCTTTTTGCTAACTTACATTTCTTAGTTTTTAATTCCAGCTCTGTTTTGTTTATGTTAGTTTTTTTCATTGGTTTTATTAGTTGGCTTAGATATTGAATTGCTTATGTCATTATCAGTTACCTCCGAAAGCCATAGTGAGACTAATGGTGAGGGATTGAAGTATGAGTGTGTAATTCGATATTAGTTTATTTTTCTGCAAATTAGATATTAAATTTCTCATGTCATTATTAGTTACCTCCGAAAGCCATAGCGAGACTAATGGTGAGGGATTGAAGTATGAGTGTGTAATTTGATATTAGTTTACTTTCCTGCAACTTAGATATCAGATTGCTCAAGTTGTTTATGATTACCTCCGAAAGCCATAACGAGACTAACTGGCGAGGGGTCAGAATATGAGTTGATGTAATTTGATTTTAGCTTTTCTTTACTTGCAATTTTCGGTTTTCTTTGAGTACAGTTTCTTTGGTTTTTAGAACAGCAGCAGGGATAATGGTTTCATGATCAACAATTCACTGTTTGTTTGACTAGTATAGTGGCACACTTTCATTTTCTTTTAGGAATTAATTTTATCATTGCATGTTTTAAACCCCTTTTTAAGTTTGAAGTTTTGGAAATCATTATAAAGGACATCATTGCCTTGAACACTTATATCCATACTTGTCTTTTAGAATTTCCATCTCACATTAGGAAATCAACCAAGAGAAAAACCCCCCAAAAAGAAATAAAAATAAAAAACGACAAAAGTAAGAAATAGGTTATCTTGCACATATAGTGCACCACACTTCGTCAGCTTACGAATCCCAGATTGACATTTAATGTAGCAATTTTTGACACACTAAATTGACCAAAAAATATTCCTGGATCTTCCAAAGTACAGGCAGTTGATCAACTCCTGTAGAATCGTCCCGCCATGATCGCTCATCTCAAAGATAATATACATCAAGCTCAGAATAGAATGAAGCATCAGGACGACCAACATCGTTCAGAGAGGTCATTTCAAGTAGGTGACTAGGTATTCATGTGACCCCAAACTTATAAGAAGATCTCTCTCAAAGTAAAGGGCTTGCGAAAACTAGTACCAAAATTCTATGGGCCTTATCAGTTACTTCAATGTATTGGAGCAGTCACTTACAAACTGGCTCTGTCGACTACTTCAAAAATCCACCCATTCTTTCATGTATCTTGCCTCAAAAAAGTTGTGGGGAATAATTGCAGGGTTCAAATAAGTCTGCTAGAATTAGATGAGGAAGGTTCACTTTGGCTCTGCCGTGAACAGGTCCTCACTACTCGCGAAAGACATCTTTGCAGCTGCACAATCAAGGAAGTCCTCATCAAGTGGAAAGACACCTCTCTAGAAGATGTGACATGGGAACCAACCACTATTCTTCAGCAATTTCTACAGCTTCAGCCTTGAGGACAAGGTACATTTGATGGGGGAGGGCATGTTACAGTCAAACCCTAACCCCTTTATTTATGTAATAAGCCCGGGGGACTTAGTCAGAGTCATAGTTAGTTCCTTGACTCAATAAATCCCATAAGCAGTTATCAACATTACTAATAATTATAAGTGGTTGACCCACATTATAGAAAAGGGGCCACAATTAATTATATATGGACCATAGTTAATAAATAAAGTGTTTAACACGTAGCATGCAAGGGACCACTAGTAGTTAGGGTTTTGGATGTCATAAAGCTATAAATAGTCTTAGATAGCAAGGGAAGAATCATCCAGTTTATTTGTAATCGAGCTCTGCTCTATTGGAGGTTGCCCCTCGAAGAGGCAAGTGAACATTGTATTATGCTTCTGAATAATAAAATATCTTTCTATCTTATCTAAATTCATGTGATTTTTTTTTGTTCGACTATATTGTTTCGTATTTCTGAAATTTTGGTTTTCTCGTAGGTCAAGTGCATAACAACATACAAGTCCTCGCATGTGGCATCATGAAATGTAGCCTTTATTATTCTGTCCTCAGATCATTCCAGATTAATAGAACTGAACCATAAATCCCTTTTAGTAGTAACAAGTGAAGGCCTACCCAATCTTATACTCCAATTTGAACTAAGATACCAAAATGCCAATAGACTAAGGTGTCTTTAATTAAGAACCTTCCAATACTTGATCATAGGAGGAACATTAACATACCTATTTGTTATCATAAAGGGAAATTGGCCTATTTTGCAGATGTGCATATTACTCTCTAATCAACTTTTTGTGTGGTCGATTTTGGTTTAACAATATGCTCTGATGGGCACTCCAAGATAGCTTCTCTCTAAGAGGAATTAAGTAGCCTTTGAGGAGGTCCATTGCAAGGTTCTTTTCCACCCATCTCTTATTTCTACCCCATCTTGGAAAGAATTCATTTTCATAATTCATTAGTATAGTGGATTTTTACAGTTCTTTTAAAGGTCTAGATTTCAAGTTCCAGATGGATAATTACTTAGGAGATGATTATATTATTTGGTATCCATTATAGAGAGTTAATGCTTAGTGTTAGATATCTATGTGTGAGGCCACACTTAGAAAAATTCCTTACATTCCATTGTGATATAAAATTGTATATCTTATTCATGATATTAATGGTTGTAACACTGTAAGAAAAAAAAAATTATTACCCCTTTCTTATAACCATGCAACGAGAGTCAAGTAACCTGATAACCACCTTTGGTTAGACAAGGGGGTGTGTAACCAAGTAGGTGTGTTACATATATGAAATAGGTTTTAGATTATTTATATTTTTAAATATTTTTTCGTCATAAAAACTTTATATATATATTCTTGTGACCTAGAGGAACCTAATAGCCCGCCCAACACGTAACAACTAGTAAACCTCTAGAGGTCTACGACTCGTTCTCCTCTTCATAAATTGGTTTGAAAATAGGGGGATTTGAACCTGGGTCTCTCGAGTTTCAACAAACTCACATATATAAGATTACCAATTGAGCTGCCCCGAGACAAAAATAAAATTATTTTAAATATAATTATAATATTATTTAATAAATAATAATATGATTATGAATTAAATCAAATTCTTTGCTTTACATTCTTAATATTTTGTTTAAAAAAGGGTAAGTTGAGAGATGGATATATGAATTATTATATTAATGGGAATTAATGCTTTTATAAACAAATTGATTTTAACTTAAAAATTTAGTATATTATATTTCTAATATATATTTAATCTATTAAATGTATGGTATATTTAATAATGAGTTTAATTTTAATTTTATAGATTAATTAAAATAAATATATTTTATTTTAATAATATTTTTATTTTATTTTATCTATTTTAAATTTTTTTCATTGTTATTTTGAATAATTAATTGATATAAACGAGAATTGATTCTTTCCTATGGCGGTAAAAATTCTCAAGGTTTTGGGGTTAGTGTGTGGGTTTCTTTTCGTTCATATTTCACATATTCTTTGTGAACTTGGTACGGTTTTTTGTTGGTTCCAAAGTTGTACATTTTTGTTTTAAGGCCCATTTTATACCTCAAGATTTCTCTAATGGGCATAAACATCTCTTATGGGGAAGGTCCAATGTTGACGATTTTCTATTCAAACCCAAGGCATGGGTCATGCAAGATATTACTCATTTGGTTTAGTCTCTCTCAATGGCAAGGCTACTTTCAAAGGGTTGGATACATTTAAAATTTGTAGTGGTAAGGGACACAAAATTTGTGGAGGAAAATATATGGCATATTGATTTGTCCCCTATCATATTTAAGTTTTGGTCGCCATTGTTCAATGCTCGTAAGGAGCGGTTGGATTTGGTCCCTGTATGGGCTTCTTTACCGAGATTACATTTAGATTATTGGGCATACCAGATATTTTAGGATATTGGCAATTCAATTGGCTCCTATTTGGCCCACGATTCCTCATACCTCTCTTTTGGCATTCTGACTATGGCTCACATTATGGTCATGGTGGACCTTCAGGATGGCCTCCCTGAAGAAATTGATCTTTGGGGATAGGAAAGTATTTATACATAATCTCGATTATGAAGTTGTGCCCTTTTGATACCGCAGATGCCATTGGTATGGACATCTTATTAAACATTTCCCTATGGCTAAATCAACTTCGGTGGATGAGGATGATATTTTTTGGGAATACTTTGGCCTCCCAAATGGTATGCCTTCTTCTAGTGGGGAGACAGGTGTTCCTTTGTATCGTTTTGAGGAACTGGTGTCCACAACTACAACTCCTCAAATGAACCCTATGAACATGGAAGGTGTTTTGACAGACCCCTATGAGCATCCTGTTCCTAGTACCACTCTTTCTTCCTCCTCTGTTTTTTTCTCAAGATTGTAATATTATTGCATCTATGGGAAACTTTAATGGGTCATCCACATCTTCTTTTTGGGCTTCTCAATTGTCTTTTCCTACTCCCTCTATCATGCCCTCATAAGCCTTTTGTTCCATTTCTTTGGTTGGGGTTAGGTCAATTTCATCTCTCGTGTCTGAATTCTAGGGGTCAAGGTAGGAAGTCTAACATCACCAAAGTTAAAGATTAATCTAAGGTTGATATGGTCGCTGGTCATCAAGCTTCAATTCATGGGGTTCTTAGAGAAATTGTAGCCCCCTCAAATGTGTCCTTATGAAAATCCTCTCTTACAACTATAGGGTTTGACAATCATTCCCAAAATACTTGCATTAAAACATCTTATTGACTCTGAGTCCCCTAGCATAATTTTCCTTATAAAACCATGAGGCATGGTTCCTCGATTGTTCATTGTCTTGATAAAATCTTGTGTGGGTGTATCTTTTAAATCATTGATGTTAAGGGTCGATCTGAGGTTTGGTGGTGGGTTGGTTAAGGTGCGGTTTCAAATTGCTCAATGCTTAGAGCATGGTGGTGTGTCTCAGTATCGAAATATTTTCAGAAGAATTGTCTAACTGCTCTTTGCTCAACATTTATGGCCCCTCCCAAAATCACAAACAATTGTGGGAGTTTTTCTAGTAAATATTTTATCAATCAACCCAATCTTATTATTGGGGGAGATTTCAATGTTTCTTTGGGAGAATCAGAATCTTAGGGGGATCGGGCTAATGTCGATCCACTAGCGGATTTCTTCCTCAATTGCCTAGCCAATCGATCTCTTATTGATGTGGAGCCTCTTAAGATTTGACCCACTTTGTGTAATAAGAGGGCAGATCTGTACCATATAGCCAAGAGATTGGACAACTTTCTCATAGATAAATCCATCATGGATCATTTTCTCTTTATCAAGAAATGGGTTGACTCCCGAATTTTTTTTACCATTCCCTGATTTTTCTTGAAATTAAAGGTGTTACTTGAAAGTTGGCTCGCCCCTTCAAGATGAATTGTTCCTGGTTGAAGGAGGTATCCTTTGTTGAGATGGTTAGAGAGAAGTAGAATCCATTCTCAGCTCATTCTGGCATCTCGCCCGATAAACAATTTGTGGGGAAACCTCAAGAAAGTAAAGAAAAAACAAAAGGAGTGGGTAGTGGAAAAAAAATAGGTTGATTCTATTGAGATTAAGTCAATAGAAGATAATATTAAGATCAGAGCTTCCAAAGAGGAAGATGGTTATGAATCCTTAGAATCACGAGACCTCCTCTTTCAAAAGGAAAAAAGGAGGAATAATATCTTGAAAAATTGTTAGTCATAATGGTGGTTAAAGAGTAGACTTGTTTGATTGGAATGTGGTGATAACAACACCAAATTTTTCCAATCCTTTGGCAAAGGTCGTAAATTTGGACAACACGATCTGGTCATTAATGGATCGCTTGGGTCGGGAAGTTTCTTCTTTCTCGGATTTGGCATCCCTAGGTGTCAAACATTTTGAACATCTCTTCAAAGCCCAGGAAGAGACCTCTATTTCAGAAATCATTCGAGCACTCTCCCTTTCCCTATATTCCTCAATGAGGAGGGAACACACGACCTTATTTCCAAAGTCACTAAAGATGAATTAAATATTGTCCTCCATAGTTTCCAAAATGATAAGAGCCCTGGATTGGATGGTTGGGGCATTGATTTTTTCCTAGGCCTTTATGATATTTTGGGGAATGATTTATTGTTTGTGATCGAAGAATCCCATAGGAATCGTCATATGCTTCCTGCTTTAAATTCAAATTTCATTGCTATGATTCCTAAAGTGGTCTCCCATGTCTCCTTTGATGACTTTAGGTCTATCTCTCTATTTAATTTTGGATAGAAAGCCATCACGAAGGTGATTTGTCTTCACATCAAACCGATTCTTATGGCCTCCATTTCTAAAGAGCAATTTGGTTTCCTTGAAGGAAGACAAATTCATGAAGCATTTTGGGTGGCTCAGGAAGGCCTCCATAGTTTGAAGGCAATGGATATTAAAGGGGTATTTTCAAACTTGACTCATCGAAGACCTATGATTGGGTTATATGGATTTATCTTTGGTTACTTCTAACACATGTGGGCTTCAGTCTTGATTTCGTCACATGGGTTATGAGTTGCATACAAATGGTCTCCTTTAGGGTTGCCCTCTCTCTCCTTTATTATTTCTTCTGGTGACTAAGGGCCTCAGTAGGCTCTCGGAGGAGGAAAAAACAATGGGGTCTTTCAGGGTTGCATTGTAACTTCAACCTTAGTTATCTCTCACCTTCTTTTTATGGATGGTATTCTCATTCTCTGTAACATAGATATTTGGGAGGTGATGGTATTAAAGAACATTTTGATAGTTTTTTAAAAGATTATGGGTATGCTTATTAATTTTCAAAAATCCCTCTCTTCTAGTTTCAAATTTGGAAGAGAATGTTGTGCATCAAATTATCGAACTGCTTCCAATTGAGTTCTCTCTCCTAGATGATGGTCTCAATTATTTGGGTTTCATCCTTAAACCAAATACTTACAGAATGATGGAATGGTGTTCGCTGAACTCTAACATCAAGAAATATATTAAATTTTGGTTTCACAAATGGATTTCCCATGATGGTTGGTTGGTTCTTATCAAATATGTTCTGGAAGAAATTCTTGTATATTCATCATCCCTTGCAAGGATCCCAAAAGGAATATTGGAGCATATCTGATGGGTATGCTTCAATTTTTTATGGTTTGGATCCAACACAGATGTTACTCTTCCTTGGGTAGCTAAGCCTAAGGTCTTGGGTAGTTGGGGACTAAAAAACATATTCCTCTTCTCACACGCTCTTGCAACTAAATGTGGATGACGTCTTCTTACTACCTAGAGATAGTGGACTATAGTAGTTATAAACAAAAATATTTCTCCATTCCAAGTGGAGGAATAGGTTTTTCGACTAGATAAACCTCATATAAACATCTTTGTTATTTGTTGATCCATCTTAAATACCTTTGAAAATATCCATAATGGTTGGGTTTGGAAAGTGGGCTCGGGTCTTCAAGTTTTTTTGGGTGTGTATCCATGGCCTGGCTCCCACCATGATCACCTTCTTCCTTGTCCATTAATAGATTATCTTCATGATAATGGGATATCAAAGTTAGCTCACATCGTTGATCTAGCATCCACTACCATTTGGAGTCAAGGGTCGAAATCAATGACATAATTGGAAATCCTAGACCCTTTCATTGAACACTAGAATAATTTCATTAGTGCTCTACGATCAGGTCATGTTCGTATATGGGATACGGATGATAACATCGTTTGGTTTGGATCTAAGAGTGGGATTTATACTCCAAAGGTGGGTTATATTTTCATCTCATTTGTGTATCCTCCTAATGTTACACATTGGTGGTGTATGACTATTTGGAAATCAAAATGCCCACTGAAGGAAAAAATTCTTATGTGGTGTATTATGAATGGAAAGGTCCCCACATGGGATGTACTTCAAAGGCGTTTCTCTATCAATCCTAGATGGTGTGCTTTATGTCAACTTTATGGTGGATCCATTACTCACCTCTTCATGAATTGCCCTTTCGGTAAACAAATTTGGGAACATTGTAGATCTGCATAAGCACAAATAGGTCCCTAGTTTGGACCTTCAATTGAATCTGCGTAGCAACATTGGCTTTCTCATCCTCCCACCCTTTCAAGGCTCTTCCATTAATCATATGTTGGGGCATTTAAATAGCACATAATCGAGTTATCTTCCAGGATCATATCTCTTCTCCAAGGATATTATTGTTGAAGCAATGGCGATCCTTAGGAGAAATATGCTTGTAGGGTGCGTGAAATCGTTGCACAACATCCTGATAGGTCTAAACCATGGGCTTATTTTTATGGTGCCTTAATTCATTTGGGTGGGAACAACGGGGGACATTTTATCCCTATCTCTCATCTGACACCTATTTTCATGTTTCTGTTGGTTTGGGTATTGGATCAAATAATTTTGTTGAACTTCTTGCTTTCCAGAACCTACTTACTTTTGCCATAGAACAAGGTGCTACACAATTACAAATTTATGGAGACTCTGAGCTTGTGGTCAACTGGTTGAATGACACTCAATCTTGCAGGATTTTTCTTTATTGCCTTTTTTAGATGATGTTTTGTGGTTACAAATTTCATTCTCATATTTATATTGTCAACACACACACACACACCCCCACACACACACACACACAACCAAATAATCTCTCCAAAGAGGCTTTTAACTTGGCTCAAGATTGTTGGTGGATCACAAAGTTTCGTTGGGGCATTGCAGCTACATCTACTCTCAGCCCTTTCACTGCTTAAATCAACAGTCATAATTTTTCATGGACCATATGATATTTTGTATATATTCTATGCTTTTTATATTTCCAGGATAACGATTTCATCATGGACTCTCTAAAGAACGGTTTATTTAAACCTTTTGGACTTTATTATGTGCTCACATTAATTGAGCTACTAGGTTTTTTGTATTTCAGGGATTTCAATTTGTTTATGATCCCTGAGTGTCATATTTTTGCAATCGTATGCTTGATGGACCAAACAATATGTATACACACTTCAATGTGTTTACAAAATGTGATTTTTATTATATAAAAATTACAGTTTTTTTCTCTAAAATTAAAAAAAATATATGAATTGGAATTAATATTAAATATAATTAATCATTTTATAACCAAAATTATGTTGTAATTTATTTTTTTAATATGTAATTTGAACTATTTTTAGTTATATATTAATAATAGTCATAATATTTATAACATAATTAATTGATAATATAGTCTATCACGCATAGACTAAATAAGTAATTGAAACTAAGAATATCAATGTCACTCATCTCTATTTAAATTTTATCTACATGATTTGGCTTGCATAAAACTTATATTAAATAATTGATCTTCTAATTTATCATGAATTCTCCAATCTAATTTATATCTATAAATTTATTTAAAAATAAAAATAAAATTTAAGGAAAAATTTATTGGAATTACAAGTTTAAATTGTGTAGTCTATATTGAATTTATTCATGCCTTCAAAAATGTAATTTAGAGATAGAAAGAGTGTGAGCCCCAATCCTTAGAAGTGCATTCTCTTTCACATTTCTCACCTCAAAACAATTGGCCCCTCTAAATGCTTAATAATTCTGTGATTAAGATGAATCAATATTGGTAAACTATCAAAATAATTGAAATTGAGCAATACATTATTCATTTCTTAGACATCTTGTTGCATAAACTTATCAAAATGTTATTATTGTTTATATTTATCAATTCCAATCATGGGCCCATATAAATATATTCAACCTAATATTTATATTTATAATCCTTCTCATTTAGAACCCATAGAAATGTATTCAACTTATTATTTATGTTTATCCATCTTTTCTATCAAACAGCGCGCCCACGCGGGCACACACACATATAAAACCCACACTAATACAACAAGAAGAAAGATATGTTTATACCAAAAAAGAAAAGAAAAAAGAATGTAGTATTTATAATAAAAATGCGTGCAATAGATATATTTCATGTGAATGTGCATGATGTTTATATGTTTGCAGTGGTAGAGATGATACATCTATTCAGTGTTTCCTGAATATTAATAAACAATAACTATTATTATTATTCAATTATTTGAGGATTGCAATATATGTGTTATTTTATTATTATTTCTTTTTGGGCAAAATGCAAATCTTAGTTTGACCATTATAAACATTATATATGTTATCATATGGAAATAATTAAAAAACATAAAAAATACCACTTATTTTGTGATATTTTCACTAAAACCTCTATTCTATATGGTAAAGGGCACACTATTGTGTCAAGCAAAATCTTACTAGAAACATGAAATACTTGGTAATGTCTAAACGGAAAAAATGAATGATGTGGTGATCATTCCACTTAATTTATATAGAATGCCTAAAAATGCCTAGGCTCATAGTATGAACATGTAGACTTAAAAGAACTTGTTATTGTGTTTATTACTAATTAACGATGACATTGCATATATTAACTCACTTAAATATATAGATAAGGTCAATTTGCAAACCAAATGTTTAAAAAATTAACAACCTAAAGACCAATTTGCAAACCAAATGCTTAAGAAACTAACGACCTAAGTAGCGAGGCAGTTCATGGCTCTTCCCACCCTATGTCGACCAATGCACATGAAATGGAGTGAACAAAGTCAACTTGATCACATCTACCAAGTGAACAAACAAAACACATATAAGTAACAAATATTATGCACCATTTAATGAATTAACAATTAGATTACTGTGTTTCAATCTTGCCTATTTGATATCACCCCATTCTCATCCAACCAGACACGTAAATAAATAAATATTCTATAATTTTCTTTTATGGTTATTTCACGATAGCTTGCAATATTGACTAAATGATTAGAACTCCACATCTGATAGTTAGCGGCCAAGAGACATAACTTAGTTACAGCATAACATGACCGTGGCAAGAAGTAAACCGTAGCAGGAGAAGCAAAGGCACCAGCAGGAACAGGTACAAAGCCAAACACAGTTCCAGGATGCAGGAACAGGTACAAAGCCAAACACAGTTCCAGGATTTAATAATATCCACATGTGAAAGCAAGCTCAACAACTATATATTCTCAAAAGTCATCTCGACTGAGTAACTATATATTCTTGAAAGTCTTAGTTACAAACTAACATGACCATTGAAGAGAAGGGAACAGTTGAAACTTCACAACTATATACTATACTATGTGCAGGCAAACTTCACAGCTATATACTAATGGAAGTCAACTCGACTACAGAATGAACTGCCATGGTAGAATCCAAAACATAGACTATGAAATACTCAATTTGTTTACTGACACTATATGGCGACCTTCACTCAACAAAGTTCAGTTATCTATCGATTTATCCAAAGATAACCAGGCGTTCTCAGACACAAAATCGAAGACCTTGAAGAATATCAAATTTAATGAGGCCTTTATCATCATCAGGCTTCAGACTTGTAACAAACATCTCCATCGCAGATAACTCCTTCGGGTTTGCAGTTTTCATCAATCACAACATCTGTGTCTTGAGCCTTGTCCTCCTGCTTCAGATCCCCTTCATCCTTCAAAGCACAAGCCAGATGAACATCGTAGTCACAATCTTCACAATAATAGGACCATGTAGTGTTATGAAGGAATAGAACTTAATTCTATGGTGCGATTCATGAATCATGGCATAAGAACTGTGAAGGCAGTAAGCAGATCTCAGTAACTCACCTGGGCACCTCCATGCTTAATCACAAAGTTGCGCTTATCGGAAACCAGGAGTGACTCCAGGGTTTGAGCTTCTCGTTTGGCTTCATCCTCTGCTACAAGCTCATCCAGCCTTTTATTGGTAAATGGATAACCTCTGATTCCATATTCTCGTATAAGGTCCACAGCACTTGTCTGTACTGTTTTCCCATCTGGACCTAAAATAATCAAGGTTGGCATACCCTGAACGCGGAAGTAGCAGGACAAATTCTTTTCAGCGCTGTCTCCAAATGGCAAAGCCAGCCATGGCATGTTTGCATAATATTCTTCAAAGTCTTTCGCCTCGTTGTCACTCGAGAGAAACACAATCTCAAAAGCCTCCCCTTTGTTCAAAAGCTCATTATAAATCTCCACAAGCTGTGGAGTGAAATTTCTACAGGGACCACACTAGTGGGCTGAGAACTACAAACACACAGTTTTCCCCACAAGCTCTGCTACTAGAACCTACTGGAAAACACCAAATTGACAATAAGGCCATCATGAAATAAAATCTGTGCATCTATTTTTCCTAAACCCTTACAGGAGCCAATGAAACTCAGTCGCCCAATTCAATACATGTATTCGATAGACTTAATGAATACATAATTTATTTCTAGATTTTCAAGGTCAATACATGCTTTCATGAATCATACCTACATTCTCATAAAGAACCCAAACCCAGACTTGCTGGCAGAGGAAAACACAAGCCGAAAAGAGAAAACACCCACCTTTCTTCCTGCATTGCCAAGGACAAAATCTCGTTCATCAGATAGCAGAAGAGACCCTACAGTCTGTGCAGCCCTTAAGGCCTCCTCTTTCGCCCTCAACTCATCAAATCTCTGTGGTGAATGGATATCCCTCGACCCCATATTCTTCAATGATCTCCACACCTTCAGTCGTTATAACTCTGCCCTCTCTGTCCAGAAAAACAAGGCACGGAATGCCATCGACCTGAAAGGCCTGATTAAGCTTCTTCCTTGTATTACCATCTGAGAACGGCAGGGCAAGCCATGGCATGGTGTGGTGGTATTCCTCGAATGACTTCTCATCAAAATCCGCAGAAACGAAGAGAATCTCTAAGTCCCCCTTCTCCGATAACTTTTTATAGATTTCGGACAAAACAGGGGTGAAAGCCTTGCATGGACGACACCAATGGGCAGCAAAGTACAAACCCATATGTTTCCGTTCCAGTTCTTCAACTTTCACCTGTCGATTACGTTGGATTCAATACAAAAATGCAATTTTGAAGCGAAATAAATGATAACAGAGACTGTATAAGTATAACAATCGTACCTTGTCTCCATTATTTCTGATCAAGAAATCACGTTCCCCGTTGCAAAGCAAAGAGCGCAAACTCTCATGGGTTGCGTCCTCTTGCTCAGCCATAGTAAGCTAGCACAATCTCTCTCTCGGTTCCGATCCAACTTTCTTCCACTGCAATCTCTGATGGCTAAGAAAGAGAATTTATAGGCACATGAGAACAGACAAAGTGAAGATTAGTCATCTCAGATCACTTCTTTCCTAAGGAACTTGGTGGGAATTTTCTTCTTCAATTCTTGCTGACGTTGACGGGACATTTACACATGGACAAATTTTTCAACGACAATTTATTTGTAGAGCCCCCCTTCACTTAATTTTGGATGCTGGTGAATGTCATCTAAATTATTATCATAATTTAGTTGATATTATCATAATAATGTAGTTGATATGTTATTGAAAGAAGTAATGCTGGTGAATGTCATTTAAATTATTATCATAATAATGTAATTGATATGTTACGGAAACCGTTCTGCTTCTCTTTGCTTGTGGCCTTTTTCCCATTAAGATCTGGTGGAGCGAGTTTTCGGGTTTCTTACTTGTACAGCACTGGGGCTGCTCCAAAGACCCATTCCTACCCCATGTGATTCTTTATTGGGTTCTCTTAATTTCTGGAAACTGTTCTGCTTCTGTTTGCTTGTGGCCTTTTTCCAATTAAGATCTGGTGGAGCGAGTTTTCGGGTTTCTTACTTGTACAGCACTGGGGCTGCTCCAAAGACCCATTCCTACCCCATGTGATTCTTTGTTGGGTTCTTTTAATTTCTGGAAACTGTTCTGCTTCTCTTTGCTTGTGGCATTTTTCCAATTAAGATCCGGTGGAGCGAGTTTTCGGGTTTCTTACTTGTACAGCACTGGGGCTGCTCCAAAGACCCATTCCTACCCCATGTGATTCTTTGTTGGATTCTTTTAATTTCTGGAAACTGTTCTGCTTCTCTTTTGCTTGTGGCCTTTTTCCAATTAAGATCTGGTGGAGCGAGTTTTCGGGTTTCTTTCTTGTACAGCACTGGGGCTGCTCCAAAAACCCATTCCTACCCCATGTGATTCTTTGTTGGGTTCTTTTAAGGAATCCAAAAGATACATCATCTTACACGTCCATTGGCCTAAAGAGTGTTAATTACTTAGACTTATTAGAGTACATACTATGTCATATTTCAAAACAGTCCTGAAGCTATATATACAACAAAAACAGCAGGGCAACATACTTCAATTACATTTGTATTTTTCTTTTCAATTACATTTGTATTCTTCCCCATTGGCTAGCCTATTAAGGTCCAGGTACTGCTCTTGTTGAGTCCAGGTTGCCCAGTCAATCTGGCTAAGTTGAATTTTCAATAGATTAATTTGGTCCCAGGGATACATTAATTGGTTATGTAAAGCTTCCACCTCATCATCTTGCCTGGTCAATTTTTCTTTTAAAAAATTAAGTAAATCCACGTGAAGTACATCAATATTCTGCTTCAATTGAGTGGCTGCCTCTAAATAACCACAATTCATTCTCCCAACAACATTGCTACTTCCTACCATTCTTGTTGGCCTCTCCACATTCTATCTCTAGCTTGTCTCCTAACTTCCAACGCCTGCAATCTTCTCCAGATTCGTTCTTCCTACGAACGTGGGCATAGGAATTATGCCCAACAATTTCAGATTCAAACCTACGGAGAGGAGGAAGAATGAAATCTACTTCTTTGAACTAGAGAGGAGAAATA
>APFE031373494.1:0-21953 GCA_000404065.3 Pinus taeda
AATCACATTTAAGAAAATTTAATAAGGATGAAATCCAAGTACTTTGTGGAGAAAATAAATTGTTTGAGAATTAAAGTCTTAGATTTTATTGCCTCTAAGGTTTGTTGGCCATAATCTACTAATAGGCCTTGATCATCTCCCATGGCATACTCCTGTTCATTCAAAAATAACACATGGATTGCGAATTCCTCCTTTCACCACCTTATGTATCCTTTTTTTAGCGTTAGGTTTCATTTAATTAACCAACTAATAAAGAGGAATTCAATTTGCCTTATGCCAAGGCCATTAACCTATATTCTCTGTAGCAAGTGGTTCCTTCAATAGGGAACTCAAAGCCAAATTATCATGCAAGTGTCATTCTCACATTCAATGGAGTCAAGGCATAATAACATAAGTTATGATGGCTATCATAATTCTGGAACTGGGCTCCCTCAAGACTACATTTGTCAAAAACATGTATATTTCCTTCTCCAAACTATAAAAATTGCATGGTTTGGCTCTAAAAACATAGTGGCTAACAAAGCTAACTTCCAAAAATTGGTTTTGACGTTGGGTAATTATGTCATGGAAAATGTGGGCTCCTGTTCACATTAATATGGATCCATTGACATTGATGTAGTTCTAGACAAGGTTCTCGAGGATATGGAAGGCATGTAGCTTGCCTTCAAGAAGAGACAAGAATAGGAAGATGTGGCTTGCAATTCTCTTTAATTTTTAACCAATTCCAAGCTTGGGATAATTCATATTAAAATTGATCGCCTATGGAATGAACAGAGGACTAAAAAATGGCAGAGATGGAGGCTCTATTTGTTGCAAGGATACAACTAGTTCCAATATATTTCAATTCTAGTAAGGATGTAGTACGGAAAAGAGGAAAGTTGGTCGAAGCTCCATACCAACAAAAATAATTATGAATATGCACCTTTTGTGGCAAGTTTTTGGATAGTTCACTTATATGTTAGTTTCTAATGTTGTACAAATTTTGTCTGTGTCTAGGCATCTACTATAGGGTATATAGTAGGCATATAGTTAGAATTATCAACAAAAATGCCATAATCATAGGTTTCATATGTGTTGGACATTAGAGAGTAGGATTATGGTGGAATTGGATGAACTATGTAAGGGTTCTAGCTCGAAAACCAATTTTTTTTATTAATAGAAATTCTCTAATAATTCTTTTAAAAAAAATTCATTTTAATATCATATGGGATATGATCCTTAAGGATATGATAAAGGTTAACATGGGAATTAGGGTATGCATATACATGTTTGGATAAAATAAAATCAATATAGTTCCATCTTAACCATGGATCTACCATGTGCCTAGAGGGATCAAATATATCAACATGCAAACATCCTTTAAAGTGCAAAATTTGAAAAAGTGTTTACACCTCCAGAGATTTAATCCCTCTCATGGTCACTTGGATTATCTAGACTACACATTTTAAATTTGCATTTTCAACAAATTTTTACTAGATGTCACACTAAATTGACCTTTAAATATACTTGAAAAATAACCAAAATGTAAAATAGTATGACTACTCGAAATGTTTTACAATTTTTAACAATAACATTTTTTGTTGTTGTTATATATATATATGGAGTGAATTGTCCATGTTTGTTTTTATATTATTAACATAGTTTTAAATACATGTGAATATTGTGAGACTGAATTCGGATATTCCACAGTGTTCATCATTTTTATTTGTCGACGTTTCGAGCCTAGACCAAGACTCATCATCAGGAATGATATACAGAGAAGCGAAAAGCGAGAGATAAATATGGTGTAGGAGGGCTGCTGAGTTTGATAAGCTTGACATTTTTTTTAATAATATTAATCCTATTTTTAATTTTATATTAATTATTCATGATATATTTGAATGTATTACATGCGTTATTATTATGTTATTATTATTTATTTATTTATTATATTATTATTTTCATTATTATTTTTCTATTAATTTATTATATACTTAAAAATAGTATTATTGTTATATATTTCTTTTTCTACTTTTATTTATGTTTATAACTATTATTTTTTATTTGTTATAAACAAAATAAAATAAAGTAGAAAAGGAAATATCAGTAAACAAAATAAACAACAAGTATACAATAAATTAATAATGAAAAAAATATTAATGATAATAATATAAATAAAAAATAAATATAAAACATAATATAACACATGTAACATTCAAAATAATTTACTTGAATGATTATCATCGTCGTTATAGGATATAATTTTATTAATATTATTTAAATAATTATAGGATTAAATATTATTAAAAAGGCCAGCTTATCAAACTCAGCAGCCCTCCTACACCATATTTATCTCTCGCTTTTCGCTTCTCTGTATATTAGTCCTGATGATGAGTCTTGGTCTAGGCTCGAAACGTCAACAAATAAAAATGAAGAACACTATGGAATATCCGAATTCAGTCTCTCAGAAACCACTCCACAGAAATCTACAAAATAACATGTCAATACTTAACCTTCCATAGTGAAATATTTTATTTAAGATCCATCAATTTTATATTAACATTTAAATGAATTTCACATCTTTATTTTATTAGGAAGTAACTGAATTATTTTACTTTTTATGGGCATTGAAACTGATGTAGGAGCATCTAGACTTAGCTAGCAATGTGAAGGTTTGTTCACATGTTGTGGCTAAAAGAGTTGAATTTCACTGACCTAAGTGGTCAAAAGTTAGTTTTGTCCGAGAGGGATGGATCTCTTGAAAATGATATGTAATTCATTATTGTAATAGTAGTAAATTGTCTTATGTTAGATTAAGGGATAAGTTGTTAGTGTAGGTGTGTAATGGAGCTTGAAAATATAGATTTGATTGTTAGATTCTTTAAAAATAGAGATTGAGTTGTTCGTACAGTTAGAATCAAATTTGATTCATAAAAAGAATAAAATGTAATGAAGAAGGATTAGATGAGATGATTGTGGATTGAGCGAGAGGTGAGAGTTGAGTGATAGAGAGGGTTTTGAGATTGAAACAGAGGTTTGTTAATTTGTTGTAATCGAACCAAGAGGGCCAAGACTCTGTAACTATTATTATATTGAAGGAATTTGATTAGTGTGCATCTGTGTGTTGATCCTCATGGAAACTCTCGTTTACTCTTTGTATTTGCATTCAGAAGCGCATTTGGGTATTTTCTTTGTTTTCATATTTTAATTGTTAATCTTAGTATTTAAGTGTTAATTGCGGTCATTAGTATTAAGGACGGGGGTAGAAGAGCACATAAAGGCTCGATTGTGATGGAAGGTCCATACTCCATCCTAACCATTGATTTAAAGCTCAACTGCTGACGTCATAGTCAACAGTGGGGTTAGGCCTATGTTTAACCTGTGTGTTGGTTGAAGACTCGTAGACTGTAGGATCCAATTGATTTTGTTATGCAATGGGTACTCGGTTTAAAGTGATCAGAGTTTAAGTCTAAACCCAGACCCGAATTTCTATAGATCAAGGTCTATAAACCATATCATCTCTGTGAGGTAGTTAAGTGTTGTGCAAAGTTCCTGATTTACGATCTGCGATGTCTCTGTCAACTGTTAGATCTGGAGAGAGGAAATCAACGGCATAGAGTGAAGTGTTTTTCAAAAGGGAAAGTCAACGCGGAAGTCAACGTAAGACCGTTTGTTGTTTAATTGCTGTTCAATTGCCATTCAATTGGCCTCTTGTGTCATTTTTGGTATTAGAGGACAGAGATTGAGTTTGACTGCAGTAAACATGCTGCTAAGGAGAGGTGTTGGAGAGGTAAATCCCCTCTACGGATAGAGGCAATCCCTACTAGCCCAGAACGGGTCTAGCAACAATCAAACAATGCTATCATGCAAGTTCCTAATTGCAAATAAAAGGTAGGTGACGAAGACCTACTTGAGTTCCAATACTTTCGTTTGTAGAAGAGATGTCACCCACTTTCCTTTGCCTTGGCTGGTCACAATCCTCCACTATCCTCATGAATGGACACCTGCACACACAAAGAGAACAACACAAACACAAGCGTGAAATCTTAATATATGCAATTAATTACATCATCAGGCAGGATATAATTCAACAATCAACCCATTACAAGTTACAACGAGAATGGAACCATATGATAGTCATCTATTATTAATAATCAACAAAGGAGAATACAACCAGCGTCCTGACGTCAAGTCCTCCTTTGGCTGGGTGCTCAGCTACACAAGTCTTGCAAAGCTTGAAGGGATGAGGGACAAGCTCTCTCTCTCTCTTTGGTAACAAGGTCTCCTTAATTAGGTAAAGCCTTATGGACACAAAGAAGGCTCTTGCAACTCCAATCTCTTGATATCTTCCTTTCAGCACAAGTATTGCCACTAAAATCAGAACTAGCTTGCTCAAGCCATGGAGACAAGCTTTTAGAGAGGAAAAGGAAGAGATAAGGTCAATCTCAACAATAATGGATTTGGCTTCATTACTTGGAAACTTCTATGGAATGGTGGCAAACTACTTCCCATTCAAGGAGATTCGAAGCCAAACCATCCTCACTTAACTTGGATGCAATTGGTGAATGAGTTGGATAGAACTTTCAGAGGTTTGATTAGTTCAAAACTCTGCCCAAAAAGGTTGGCGCGATTGCGACTCTGGGACAGAGCGCTGATGGCGTGCCCTTTCAATAGGATTTTCCCCATTGGCGCGAGCATAACACAGTGGACCAGCGCTAATGTAAAAAGGGCTGTTTTTAAGGGCAAAGAGTAGGAGATGTCTTCAGGGCATATGTAGCTCATGTTCAGAGGTAAATGATGCAAGTGGTTTCAAGTCTTGTCACTTCTCACAAGTCCCGGAATGAGTCCTCCAACATGCAGGAGAGGGGTAATAGGGACGGTGATAAACGGTGACAAATTACTGTGTAACAGATGCCCCCTAAAGCATGAGGCCCAAGAGAGAGAGGGGTGAAGTGCTTTACAAGAACATGTGTGATTGAAAACACTGCCGCCAGAGAACCTGCGAAAAGAAGTACAACTGATATCTTCAAGTACATGATATATGTGGCATGGGCGCAACCATCCATAACAGAGTATATATAACTTGATCCCAGGTATGGATGCAGCCATCCGATGTGGATCTATGAATGGACTCAGGTATGGTCGCAGCCATCCAATAAATGAGTCATGTAATGATTACAATAATCCACAAAAAGTAGCCCGGATTCTAACATGCATAATCCGGGGTCTTGCGCTCCAACTCGACCCGAACACGGTACAAGTTCGAGCATGTGAATATAGGAGTCAAAGTCGAACATGCATGAACATCGTCTGCTTACCAGTCAATGATGAAAACTGTTAACAGACGTGAGAGGTGCCACCAATAATGACGATGGTCCTCAAGGTACTATAGGTACAATCCACAGTGTGTGAATCAATGAGCCGGTGTCGAACACCTGTAGAATCATCTGATCAGAGGCCAATGATGAAAACCTCTCGTTGAACATGAAGAACCTGCCATTGAGGCATGCAGGCTCCAAGGTACCTGAAGGGAGTCTCTAGGTCACCTTCCTGGATAATGAGCTTAAGTTGATAGGAAGTGATCTTGATCGAAGGTGGGCCATAATGTTTCCCACATCATTGACACGAGACAGAGAGAGACAATATGATTTGTGTGAGATATCGGAGGGAGGTTGAGTATTCTGTAGAGGTCAACTTCTCTTGAACATATCGGCGGCACAACAACGGATTTGGAAGTATTTTAGGTCAAATGATCAGGGGTCATGATGAAAAGACGATGAGTAGATGAATGGTCAAATAGGATAACCCAAACCCATGGAGGCAAATGTGAAGCGAGATGAGATGTCCCCACCCAGACACGAATGCAGAAAGTGCCATTTTCAAGAGCGACATACTGCCGATGACGACGATTATGATTCCTTTATTCCCCCACCATTTCTGGCGAGTACCCCGGTTATTTTTGGATGGCAAGCTTGACGGGGATAGCATCTGCTTGAGAGGCGTCATTTCGATGGAATCTGATGTCATTGAATTTTAACGAGTCTGACAAAGGAAGAACTCGACGTATTTTCATGTTTGGAGAGTTTGAAAAGATAGCAAAAATAAAACTCCAGGGGTGTCCTTTTTCGTAAAGTTGTGTCTCTCGAGCCCGAAAAAGTATTAAACTATGCTTGAAAGAACCGCCCGATCATTACGATTGAGGAGTACTTTTCGTAAGTAGTGACATTGACCCGAAAAAGTAAAAAGGCGATCGATATCATGTCGTTTCGTTCCCATTAACGAACCTGAAACAACAAAGGCCCGACGATCTTTTCATTCTTTATACGGTCGGAAAAAGAGTTTAAAAACGACCGCCTCTTATTTATGTTTAACGAGTCAAGAGGAATAACTCGGCAATCTTTTCACGTTTAGCGAGTCAGAAAAGAGCTAAAAGATGAATCCATAGCGACTTTTTCATGTTTTTACCGAGTCTGAAAAAGTATAAAATACAACTCGTTCCACCATCGAAGTTGCGTAAAAGACCTGTCGCTGCACAAGAAGCAAACGTAAAACCCATTTTCGACCAAAAATATATTAAAATATTCAAAAATAACCTTTCTAAACCCAAAAAATGAGTTAAAAAGCTTATAAATAGGGTGAAAATGTAAAAATAGAATTACTTTTACCATTTACCTCTTGAAGAGTGAAAAGGGTCTGTTTGGGAAGCAAACTTCAGGCGGCGAATACAACCAATCCATGCAACCATTCGTGATCTCGTCAGTTCCAGGTAAGAGGCGCTTCCCTCAGCTCCATTTTTATACTATTTTTGATGCATTTTGTTCCTGATTGAGCCCCTACAAGGGGGAGTTTCAAATTTAGGGCTTCGCCCCATTGGCGCGGGTATCCGGCACGGACCCGCGCTAATTGGGTGAAATACCTAAGGGCGCTGTGCCATTAGCGCAACTGTTTTAAAAACAGTCGCGCTAACCGCGCGACCCAAATTTTCTCTTAAATTTACCCATTCAATTTGAAATTTTCATGGACTATAATTTCACCAATGTCCTAATGAAGGCATATTTGCCCTTGTGGGTGCAGGAAACAGGTCAAAATGGTAGCGGAATGGAAAGAAAGAGAACATGACATTGTGGATGGTTCGACAATTGAGGACGAGGGGTGGATGAACGCCCTGAGGGATTGTGGCCTTAAAAAATTCTTCCTTACATCATACATGCTGTCACAACCTGAGTTGCTCCAGTTTATCATTGATGCTTGGGACGTGGACGACCAAGTGTTTCGTCTACAGAACCAGACCTTAGAGCTTGAGGTCTTTGATGTATACTTCATCAATGGACTATCACGGAGAGGGGTAGTTCCTATTTTGACTGGCAGTAGAACTTCCGGGGAGAAGGTTGGTGAAGTAAAAGCTTGAGTGTTCCCGGAAGCACAATTCGGGAAGCAGAGTGCTAAGGTGGCAATCAACACCATCCGGGATTTGACTCTGAAGGCCATTCTCTTCACCATCACACGCGCAACTGGTTTACAAGCGCCCCACGAGGCCAGCAAGAACCACATGATACTTGCGACTGAATGCCTCAGTCCAACCATCTTTAACTGGGCTGTAGATGTGACTAATAATATCAAGAGGCAACTCACAAATTGCAAGCGTGCGGATACGAAATAGTTTGCATATGGTTCGATCGTGGTATCATTCTTCCTGGAGCGAATACCACTCTTCTAGATCCAGAGAGCCGTGGTGGCAGATCCATTGCCACAAGAGCCTAGAATGGCTCGTTGGGCAGCATTGATCCTAGAGGAGGAGGAGGCCAGGAGATGTCATGGCATCCCGAGTTCTTCATATGGCTCCGTCGACAGTTGATCGTGATCCAGGATTGGCCTTATGCAGGAACCAGTTTCATGGGGGACCCAGACCTTCCACTACCAGAGGGGGAGGAATGGGAGGAGGAGTTAGGTATGAACTCATTAATTTTGATGTTTTTCATTTTTTTTGTCTTTTTTAATACATGTCTGTTCTAATGATGGTTGTATGTATATGCAGATGTGGGCCCAGAGTGACCAACATGCCTATCCCCTACAGCGCGGAGAGGCCAACCTGCAGCTGACCCTCAAGTAGGGGGTACCGTGGGGGAGGAGCTGATACAAAATCTCGAGGGGCTTGCCCAATGGATTCCGGGTTATGCCAGATTGGTAGATGTGCCCTTTGCATATCAGAGGCACATAGTAGGGGTGCTGACTCGCGTCCATCGTCTGCTGAGACGATTGGTGCGAGCGGTGATGTGCTATCATGAGCACCACCGTGCTTAGACTCCTAGGTTTTATTTTCTGCATATTTTTGAGAGACATGTGTCTCAGATGTACGAAGAACACAGACTCTATCCAGACATGTACCTTTATTTTTTGAGCGCCTCAGTGCGCCACACGATATATATATATATATATTATATATATATATATATATATATTAATATATAATATATATATATATAATATATATATATATATATGTATATATATATATATATATACACATGGTGTTATGGTTTATTGTATTTTATGCTTCTTGTATCATGTTGATTTACATATTATGCAAATGTCTGTCCAATGCATAGTTAGCTAATGCATCGGTTACTGAATTAAGTCTTCTTGGAATGTGATGATAAGTAATGTAATCAAAATCTCTTTCCAACAACTTAACACGTAAATACAACCTTAAAATGCGTTGATCTCTGACGGAATATCGTCCGTTGAGCTGGTGGACTACAAGTTGAGAGTCTAAGTTTACAACCAATGCACGGATCTCGAGGTTAATTGGCTCGGCCAATAATTCAATTACAACACTATATTCAGCCATATTTTTCGTTGTACAACCCAGACACACCCCTTGAATATCTACTAACTCACCATGAGGATTGTAGATCACCCATGCCGCAGATGACAGATTGCGAGTACTGCGGGAAGCACCATCAGCGAAACCAACGTAAGGCGATCCAGACATCTGTTCAAGAAGAAAAAAGACACAATAAGCGGCAATCACATCGACACACTGAGATAAAAACTAAATAAAAATGCACACACAACACACCACTGAAAGCATACGCATGTACAAAAAGAGAGAGTGCCTGGACTCAGGCGTAATATTTCTGAAGATAAAGCCCATTTCGGGGCCTGTCCAAAGGATTACCTTCATAATCTATAAGCTCATAGACACCTTTTTGTAAAACTCTTTTCACAATATAGGGCCCATGCCACATCGGCTCGAGTTTTCCTGCTCCTAGCTTATCGTTAGCTTGATCATAGAGCAGTACTAGATCTCCCTCGATGAAAGAGTGGGGGTTAACAGTGTTATCGAGGTGAGTTTTCACTCGCTTCTTTTGAGCTTCAATAGCTAGGGAGGCTAGACGACGCGTCTCATCCAATCGTTCCAAGTAAAGAAGCCGATCTTCTACAGGAGTAGTATCGGGGAGTAACTCGACGACTAATTTCAGTGAAGGAATCTCACACGCAATGGGAAGGCTCGCCTCCAGTCCATAAACTAACTGAAAAGGAGTGAAACTGGTGGCGTCCTTCACGGAGGTACGGTAGGCCCACAAAGAGGAGAACAATGTCAAATGCCAACTAGACTTGTGCATGCCAACAGTTCTTTGAAGCATCGTGACCAAGACCTTGTTCACGGCTTCCACTTGACCGTTTGCCTGAGGATAGTACGGAGTCGAACTATCATGCCTAAGACCGAGCTGGGTTGTTAACTCGGCCATCATATGATTACGAAAATGTTTTCCGTGATCAGTGACGATGGCTTGTGGAACTCTTAACCGCGAAATAACATGATTAAACAGAAATTGCGCCGCAGTGTGACCGTCTTCTAACAATGTAGGCATCGCCTCGGCCCATTTCATAAAATAATCCACAACAACGATGATGTATCCATGCCCCCCGGCCGAGCGAGGGTTACAGGTCACATAATCGAGGCCCCATTTGGCAAAGGGACTGACGGTTACAACGGGGTGCAGCGGGGCAGGGGGTGCATGCATCTTCCGTTGGTAAATCTGGCATTCATGGCAGGAACGAACGGCAAGAATACAATCCTTGAAAATGGAACGCCAGAAGTAGCCAGCACGGAGGATTTTCTGTGCAGTGGCATATCCATACATGTGACCGCCACAAGCACCGGAGTGGCAGTCATTTAGAACTCTCTCGGTTTCTTCGAAGGTTAAGCATCGGCGAAGAACCGAATCAACACCGAGACGGTACAGGGTATCCCCAACGATGCGATATGGTTGGGATTGGTGTCGAATCCGTCGAAGAGCGTCTTTCGAGGTCTCGGGATGGAAAGAAGACGTCTGCAAGTAGGCAATAATGTCCCCGTACCAAGGATCGAGGGTGCTGATAAGGAAAGAGTGTTGTCTGGAATAGAATCCTCTATCTGAGAGGAGGTAGCGTCGGATGGCAAAGAACACAAAAGTTCGGCAAAGACAAGTGATTTCTTAGACTTGGCAGCAGTAAATTCCAAGTCAAACTCTTGGAGGATGACGATCCACTTTGAGTATTTGCCCCCCCGCAATTGTTGTGAGAGAATGTAAGTCATGGGGTTGCAATCGGAGATCACCGTCGTAGTACGCAACAAAATATAGTGACGGAATCGTTGAACCGCACAAACAACGGCGAGGGCCAACTTCTCAACATATGCATATCGAGTCTCCGTATCTAGCAAGTTGCGACTAAGGTAGTAAATGACATGTTCGATGCCATCGTCATCGTCTTGTACCAAAACCATACCGATGGTGGTGTCAGCAGTGGCCAAATGATGATAATTTGGAGGCTGCAACAAAGGGGCGGAATCTAGGAGAGTTTTGAGACGAGCAAAAGACTCCTCGGCTATGGAATCCCATTGAAATGGGGTGTCATGCTTAAGTAACCGGGTGAAACCCTTTGCCACTTCGACATAGTTTGGGATGAATCGTCTTAGAAAATTAGCTTTACCTTGCAGGCTCTGCAATTGCCGCAAAGTAGCAGGGGGATGAAGACTCATGATTGCCTCGACTTTAAGGGGATCCAAGCGGATGCCCTCTCGGGAGACGATAAACCCGAGAAGTCGGCGAGATTCGACGCAGAAGACACATTTATGCCGGTTTAGTCGGATATTATAGTGTCGACAGCGAAGAAACATCTCGCGAATATGCGATGGGTGGTCCGAGCGCTTAGCTGAATGAGCGGGAAGGTCATCTAGATAAGGCTGTACGATGTGCCGGATATCGTGGAAGGCATAAGACATCATACGCTGGAAGGTGGTGCTGGCATTCTTAAGACCGAAGGGGAGCTTTTTGTAAGCAAAAGTGCCCCACGAACAGATAAAGGCCGTCTTGTGTTGATCAGCAGGGGAGACATTAATCTAGTTGTAACCAGAGAAGCCGTCCATAAGCGAATATATATCACTGCCCGCACACTCATCAATGAGTTGGTCAATGAACAGTGTGGGGTAGTTATCTTTTGGGCAAGCTAGATTAATGTCGTGATAATCAACACAGACGCGAATGGTACCCTGTTTTTTATCTACAGGGACAATATTTGAGACCCAATCTGTCAGTGGGATAGGATAAATAAATCCAGCTTTAAGAAGTTTTTCAACTTCTGCTTTGATCGCTGCCGCCTTACGGGGGTGCATGGGACGCAAACGCTGACGAACAGGTTTGGCCCCGGGATACGTAGGTATCTCGTGCACTACAATGGATGTATCAATACCGAGCATCTCTTCGTAGGACCATGCAAAAACATCACGAAATTCGCGGAAAAGTGCGATATATATCTGAATCTCCTCAGGAGTGCAAGTGTCTCCTATATAAATGTTCTCGACAATCCCTGGCTTAACAGAGATGTCGATGTGTTGTGTCTGCGTGATGTTCCCTAAATTCCCTTCAGACGATGTATGATAAATCTGGATGGGCGTCTAAAGAGGCTGTGAAGGGAGACATGGAGCAAATCGCTTGAGACAAAGCAGTGTTTCCCGGAGGGTAGGGAGAAAGGAGGAATGGTGGTGAAGATGGGACCATGGACGTTCTTCCAGAGACATAGTCTCTATAATGGCCTCGTCGGAAGGAAATATTTCCTTTAACGGATCCGAGGAGGTGTATTCTCCAAACTAGGGGGGAAAATCATCTGAGTCAAGAGCCCCACTTGAAGCAGCGGGTTCAGCATGAGGGGCCAATGCAGCAACAATTTCGATGTAGTTGAGTTCGGCTGGACTCAACGACATCTCCTCACCCCACGATTCTATCTGGTCGACGGGGGGAAGGGCCCAAGGATGAGAATGAATCGAGATCATGGAGATAGAGGCGAGGTTGGGAGGTGGGAGGGAGAAAACACCCATAAGGGCAGGTTCTTTGAAGAGTCCGACTCCCACACTCTCAAACGGAACGGAGGTATGTTCAACGAAAGGTACATTTCCCTGAGAAGAGGAAGCGAAGAAGGAAAGATGGTCCACCGTGACAATTTTCCCTTGGTGAGGGAAACGAATGACACAGAAGAGGGATGAAGCCACGGCACTCATGGCATACGTCCAACTCCAGCCTAGAAGGAGGTTGTATGTGAGATTCGCGTCAACGACCTCAACTTCTACTTCCATGGTTTTCCCTTCTAAGGTGATTGGCAATCGTTGAAGAATACCATAAGGACGAGATTCTCTCCCATCGAAAGCTTCCAAGGTCGTCGGAGACTGGATTAGAGTCGGAGACCCGATCGCTTTCCAACAAGCAATAGACATAATGCAAGTCGATGCGGCCTCATCAATAACTGTACGATGAATCGTTTTGGAATTGATGACGACCTGGATGAGAAAAGTGATCTGATGAGGAAGTCTAGGAACATGGCTCTCGAGGTCGAAGGTAATCAGATCCGAATCCGTTGGGTCGATGCCATCGATGGACGATAGCATGGACTTCCTCTGGGGGGGCAGCTCTGGAGAACTTCTAAGGCGGACATAGCCGACGGAGCCTGCGCTAAGTCCTCTACGATGCTATAGTGCTGGGTAGCACGAGCATTCGGGTTGTAAGAAGATCGCCTGAGTACTCCTTTAGGTGGGGGTCGTATTGTCGTCTCAGTACTCGGTCTCTCGATATGGAGTGGACCAGAGCTGGATGAAGGAGCACTTGAGGTAACCTCGGGCTCCTTCCTGGTGGATGACGGATACTCCTTTGCTCGAGTCGTTACATGAATGGGAATAGATCTGGCCATGAAGACTTGGGAACCGAAGGGAGAAGAAGATGGATCAGCCACCATTTGAGTTTGTTGAGAGGGAAAAGGCTCTTTAAGAACCGCAGGAACCCCAAGAGCACCCTTTAACAAACGACTAACTTCAAACCGCCTGGGGTAGTCCTTAGTATAGTGATCCTCCTCACAAATGAGGCAAGGATACTTGGGTTTGCGCTTAGCTCCTTCCTCGGTGGGAGGTTTGGAGGATTCCTGTTTAGGTTGCTCAGATTTATTTTTTCCTTTCCCCTTTTTCTTTCCTTTCGAGGCCTTGCTCGCCATGGTGGACTGGACGACGTTGACCTCAGAATTATTACTAGAATTTGAACCACCCTGAGAAGTGCTTTCGTTAGAGGCACTTGACTTTTGCTTCCCAGGGTTTGACGATGATTTTTTAGAGGCCGGGTTCACAGAGCCAATGACTCCATTGACAGATAGCTTCGGCGGAGTCTTGGATGTACCGGGCCTCAGGGTGTCTGGAAAATACTCATACAAAGTACCAGACTGAGAGTAAACTAAGTCCAGGTACTGAGCGCAAGAAATTGCTTGCTCTTCAGTCACACAGGCTCCCATAGCGATGTCCCGTGCAATCTTAGGGACAAAGGAAGTCGTGAACCAGTTGGTGAGGAGTTGATCAGGAATCCAAAACTTGATCAACCTGCGACGCCTTCTCCATTCATGTATATGATCAGAGATATGCGTAGCTGTATCCTGCTTAAGAGATGTAAGGAGGTGAGTCCCTGTCTCGTACCGAATGGGTAACTGAAAGTGAGTAAGGAATGCCATGGCCAATGAATTAAAATCTTGAAATGACGCACGGGTCAATTCAATATACCATTTAGCGGTAGAACTAGTGAGAGTCCTCTGAAAGAGGCGAAGTCGAATCGAGTCATCGAGCCATGAATTAGACGAACACCATAAGTGATACGTCATTACATGAGCTTGAGGGTCCTCTCCGGCTTTTCCGTCAAATTTGGGACAATCACTAGGTATCTTAGTTGGAACTGGTGGCCATTGTGGATTATGTAAAATGGGATCATTCGTTAACTACGACACATCGGGTAGTTCCAACGTCGCTAGAAATGGTAGCTCGGGGTTAAAGGACATTTGTCCCGGATATGAGGTAGGACCAGAATTCCATCCAGTTCCTTTTTGCCCCCACTAGCCTTGTCCCGATGGACCAGGTTCGAAAGGGCCTTGTCTAGAAGGATTTTATCCGTAAGGGTTATTTCCAGAACCGGGTGGTTGATACTGGTTCTTCCCCCCAGCGCCCCATTGGTTACCGTACTGCCCCGCAGGTTGTTGATAATTTTGATAAAGGTTGCCCTGCGGCTGTTGGTAATTTTGATACGGGGTATATTGATTTTTCCCCTGGGGTTGCTGGTAATTATACTGAGCCTGGGAACCAGGCGGAATTTGATGAGAAGGTCGGGATTGATATCCACCTGAATACGGAGGTTGGGATTGATACCCACCCGAATAAGGAGGTTGGGATTGATACCCACCTGAATAAGGAGGTTGGGATTGGTACCCACCTGAATAAGAAGGTTGGGCCATCTGGCCGGAAGGTTGTCCTGGTCGGATTTGAGACGGCCCCGCTTGCCCAAAAGGTCGAGCTTGCTGAGCGAGGGGCTGCCCTTGCGCAATCGAAGATTGTCCTTGTAGACCGGATGGTTGCTGAGCGGTGGGCTAGCCTTGCTGTGCGTAAGGCTGGCCACCTTGCCCAGAAGGGTAGCCTTGTTGGTTTCCGGGTTGACCTTGCTGACCGTAAGGTTGTCTCGGGTTCCCATGTTGGGGCCCAGGTTGTCCTTGCTGAGCATAGGGTTGTCCCAGGTTTCCAGAAGGTTGCCCAAGATATGTATAAGACAGACCACTAAAGGCTAAAGGTTGTCCCTGATGGGGTTGTCCTTGCGGGCCTCCAGGTTGACCTGGGTAATTCTGGCCATAATACTACTGCCCATGATTAGGCTGCGAGTAAGATGGTTGACCCTGGTAGGGTGGTCCTTGAGATGGCTATCCTTGACCCGGATGGTACTGGTCACCACCATATCCGGCAGTGCCCCAAGCCACATTCAATGGAACTGAAGCCTCAACATAGGGCTTGTTCAGCAAGGAGGTATACAAATAATGATTGATAGGATCATAATAGGGGCCTTGCCCAACAGGGTTCTGGACATTGTGCAAGTACTGAGAATATGCCTCCCCTGTCGAAAGAGGCGGGGCACCACTTGCGGGATGGAGAACTCTAGCAGTATTTGTCGATGGACCACTTTGTACTGGGCCTTGGGATGGGCCGGCAGCAGAAGTTATAGCAGAAGATGCTGTAACGACGCTAACAACTAGAGTTGATGACGCGACACAGACGGTCAGATTGGTTGGAACTGCTGTAACAGCAATATGGTGAACTTGGGAAACAAATGGTCTTGTGGTAGGGACGATGTTTTGATCCCACGTAGAAGAGGAAGCCGCAGAGTTCATAGCATCCCTCAGGGATCTATAGCGCGCCAGCACCGTGATACCGAGAGGTGTAACGGTGTAGGGCGTAGAGATGACCGGGGATGTAGCTGAAATGGGAGTATCAATACTCAACATAAAGGGCGTCCCACTCGACACAGGAGATGTATCCTCCATATCGGAAGAAGCCATCGGAGATGCAACACCAACAGGAGTAGTGGGAAAATCCTCTTCAGAGGGTTCCCAAACAGGGTTCCAAAACAAGTCGTAAAGCTCGTCCTCCGGAGCACGAGAGTTCAACGGTTGGACACTCGGAACAATAGGAAGAGTGACGCCACAAACTGGTGTCTCAGGGGCAACAGAAGATGGAGACCCTTGGTCACTTGGGATAGGAGACGGGATCGATGGATTCGCCAGGATGATCAAACAAAGACCCTAAGCAAACTAATGATAAGAGACCCTACTCAAAACTAAACGCAAACAAGATCTACCAAGGTGAATGTTATCATGGCCGAATGACATTAGGACACAACTTGACCTTTTCATGTTTTAACAGTCGAGAAAAGGACAAAAGATGACTCTAGTCGCCTTCGAATGTTTAAAGAGCCCGAAGTGACAAATGCTCAATAGAGCCTTTTCTTTTACCGAGTCCGAAAAGGATCAAAAAGTGACTGCTCTGGAGAAACTAGGCAAGGGGTTTACCAGACAATCCGTAAAACTGCTTATACACCTTGGCAATCGTATGAAAACCAAGGACTTTCCGTACTGCAGTCAATCTTCCTGAATGCTGTGTTCGGTGCGTTACAGCTTGTAAGGCAGTAGACACGGCTTCCTATGGATCAAGGATGCAAACCTAGTGGAGTCTCCCCATATATGCGCGACGGTACGTGGGAGCCCAAGTCCGTACTAGACCACAATCGAACCACACCAGGAGGAATCACCCAACCTTAGTGCGAGAACAAAAGTGACTAGGTTTAACAACGCCGGAGCACGTCTCTAGCCTAGACCTCTAGAATGTTTGCGTTATGTTCCAATGCGTTTTTAAGTTGATTCGGTTTATTTTATGGTTGATCTTTAGTTAAGTTTCGATTTCAGGTCCTACCGTATGTGATCTTTCACAATTGCCTAGATGCAGGCTATATGCCAAAGAATACCATTTCGTTCGATGAATACTAACTATGAGAAGGTTAAGAGCTTTCAGTCAAACAAAATGAGCACAATCAATCAAACACCCTAATGCAGCTAATGGAAAATAAACAAATCTTTTTCTTTTCAATGATACAAATAACGAAAAGTTCTATTCCATTAACTATTGAACGCAAAAGAGATTATTTGATTTTTCTTTCCAAAGGCACAATGCACTAGAATGAATTTTGAAAGATGATAACACTGAGAAAAGAGGCAAATTCACTCAATGAAGACACAATGAAATCCCAAGACACTAAAACAGTTCTCCAAATCGAAAGGAAAACAAAGGCTTTGTACGAGCTATGTGATCTAAGCTCAAACGAGGCTAGAATGAAATCCAAGCAAGAAAGAGAAAGTTACTTGGAAATCAATCAAAAAACACTTCAACAATCATTGAACAAGCGCAAAAAGCAGTCACAAAGTTAACTGGACAATCAAAAAACCCAAAAGCTCCCATGGGAGGCTCGACACACACGACCACTAGATGCCTTAGGGCTGAGGTGTGAAATCGATGGAAAGAGGAAAACACTCGAAGGACAAAGGTCGAGAACCAGTCAAACAGGGCTCAAACACACTCCAACAATTGAAAAAGACGTGGAAAAATGCAAATCCAAGCTCAGAAAGCAGGAAAACGAGTGGATTGAAAAACTAAGAGGCCTGGCGCGACTGTTAGGCTGCAACTCGCGCTAAACAGGGATTGGCGCGGGTTGTTAGTTAGCAACAAGGGCCACTAGCGCGACTGTGAATGGAAAAACCGCGCTAACAAAGTTTTCCAATTTCAAAAGAAAAATACGCAGTCCAGGGCTTGGGTCACAATCTCTAGGCAAGCCAGGAAGCAAGGGGCAGCAAGAAATTCAATTCCAAAAGCTTATCCAAGCAAGTAAACAAGAGAAAACCAAAGAGGCAAGACAAAATCCAAATTGTTCAGTCCGTAAACCAAACCGGAGATCGACTGAAGCGGCTTTGATCTACTTCACTACTGCAAAGCAATAGTGTTTCGAGGCTACTTGGCCGTGCTTCAGACTCCGTCTAAGTTTACAAATTAAACAACAAGCCAAACTCCCCGGTGGAGTCGCCAAATTGTTGGAGAGGTAAATCCCCTCTACGGATAGAGGCGATCCCTACTAGCCCAGAACGGGTCTAGCAACAATCAAACAATGCTATCACACAAGTTCCTAATTGCAAATAAAAGGTAGGTGACGAAGACCTACTTGAGTTCCAACGCTTTCATTTGTAGAAGAGATGTCACCCACGTTCCTTTGCCTTGGCTGGTCACAATCCTCCACTATCCTCGTGAATGGACACTTGCACACACAAAGAGAACAACACAAACACAAGAGTAAAATCTAATATATGCAATTATACATCAGTCAGGAAGGATATAATTCAACATCAACCATTACAAGTACAACGAGAATGGAACCATAATTATAGTCATCTATTATTTATAATTCAACAAAGGAGAATACAACCAGCGTCCTGACGTCAAGTCCTCCCTTGGCTGGGTGCTCAGCTACACAAGTCTTGCAAAAGCTTGAAGGAGGGGTAAGGGACAAGCTCTCTCTCTCTTTAGTGACAAAGTCTCCTTACTTAGGGAAAGCCTTATGGATACAAAGAAGGCTTCTTGCAACTCCAACCTTTTGATATCTTCCTTTGAGCACAAGTATTGCCACAAGAGTCAGAACTTTCAGAACTAGAACTAGCTTGCTCAAGCCATGGGAACAAGCTTTTATAGAGGAAAAGGAAGGGATAAGGTCAATCCCCCACAATCATGGATTTGGCTTCATCGCTTGGAAACTTCCATGGAATGGTGGCAAACAACTTTCCATCCAAGGAGATTCGAAGCCAAACCATCCTCACTCAACTGGGAATCAGTTTGATGAATGAGTTGGACAGAACCTTCAGAGGTTTGAGTGGTTGAAAACTTTGCCCAAAATGGTTGGCGCGATTGCGACTCTGGGACAGAGCGCTAATGGCGTGCCCTTTCATTAGGAGTTTCCCCATTGGCCCGGGCATAACACAGGGAACCAGCGCTAATGCAAAAAGGGCTATTTTTAGGGGCAATGAGCAGGAGATGCCTTAAGGGCATATGAAGCTCATGTTTAGAGGTAAATAAGGCAAGTGGTTTCAAGTCTTGTCACTTCTCACAAGTCCTGGAGTGGGTCCTCCAGGATGCGGGAGAGGGGTAACAGGGACAGTGACAAACGGCGAAAAATTACTGTGTAACACTATGCTAGGATTTTTAGTGATAATTTTTGTTTCATAGTGTAAGGTGTTACATATTGGCATTTGTTGAAGTTCATGTTTCGCATGTTTATTCAATTCCATAACTGTATGGAGATTGAAAACATCCTTGTGACATTTCCATTAAAAGAAAGGAAGGAAATTCTAGTTCATCTTGCTAATAAGGTTAGATATGTCATGTCAAGGGCCTTGAATGTTGTACAAACAAAACATTCATATTTAGATCTCATTCTAGCCTCAAGAGCATAAAAAATAGGGGTGGACCCAGTTTCAACTTATATGATTGAGATGGCTTACCTAGAAAAGGTGTTTAGTTTAAGCATGGTGGAAGCATGTGGAATTTTTGATAGATTTATTGCAATGAGTCCCATGAGAATTTACAAAGATAAGCCTCTATATTTCTACCAAGCAAACTAGCAAGTGAACTATCTTGAGGCCCATTTTCCAGGCCATGCACAATCATTCTCATAGTTGGTGCATAAGAATTACATGGTATCTCTATCCTCAGACCTTTTTTCATCATGGTTATGGGCCACCCACAAACCCACGGTTATGGGTCAACCACAAAAAACCCTTTCCATCGAAGTATATTTTCTAGGTCGCACACTGTCAGTATCACTGTTGGCCCACAAACATTACAAGGTATCTCTATCCTTGGATATTCATTCATAATGGTTTTTGGTTCATCCACAAACCCATGGTTATGGGTCAACCACACAAAGCCCTTGCCATTGAAGTCCATTTGTTAGGTCACACACTATCAATATCACAGTTGGACTGCAAGCATTACAAGGTATCTCTACTCTTAGATTTTCATTCATCATGGTTTTGGGTCATCCACAAACCCAAATTTATGGATTGAACACACAAATCTCTTTTATTCAACAACACTTGGTTTTAGGCCATCCACAAACCCATAATTATGGGTCAACCACACAAAACCATTTTATTCATTGGCTCATGTTCAACAAAAACTTCTTAGGATGGAACTTTATCTAATGGGGACCATTGCTTCCTAAGAGGAGAGGAATTAACCAAATGGAAAGTGGCATCCACCCATGGTATTGTAACTCAAGAAGGCTATAAATAATGGGTCTCACTTTATAAAATGATAGATTTGTTCACATAGTATAGTTGTAACAATTTCTCTTGTTTAATATAGAGTTCTTTCAATTAAATATTTGGTGTTTTCTCTTCTCTCTCTTGATAGTCAAATTTCTTTGATCTTGGCCCTCCAAGATCTAGATCAGTAGAGAAACCCATTATGGAGATGATAGTTAGCCTAACCATCACCTTCTTCTACATGAATTTAGCCCAAAAGCTATTGAAATTCCTCTTTAAAGTCCTTGTCTTTTGTGTATGCTTCTTTTTATGCATCATGGGTAAAAGGATCCATGTGCATAAGAGTTCCCAAAGTTGTGGTCTTGGATGTGGGTGGTCTTGAAAGCATGTTTTCCAAATTACTAGTGCTCCCCTTCTTGTATTTCAAGATTATATGAAATTGTTGAAAAAACCCCATCCACTTGTAATGTCTAGTTTGTTGAAGCTTACTCCAGGCCTACAAATACCATAGTGGTTGGGTGATTAGTGTGGATAATGGTTTCCTTTCCCATTAACTAATGGTTCCACTTCTTAACATCTTGAGCCAAGGCATAGAGTTCCTTACCACAGGTAGGGTAGTTTGGGACCCCCCCATGAAACATTTTATAATGTTATGCCAATTTATCTTGTTGCATCAAAATTGTTCCCATTGCATACCCACTTGCATCCTTCTCCACTTTGAAAGGATTCTACAATCTAGGCAATGTGAAAACTTGTATTTGACTGATATTTAATTTAACTTCATCAAAACCATTATGTTAATTTGTTCCCCAATGAAAAGTCTTACCATTTGTTTTTATGGCATGGAGTAACATGATGTTATGGACTTCCATGGGTATTGTGTTTCCCCAATAAATCTCCTAACTTTAGTGACAATATTAGGAACTAGCCACTTAATGATTTATACCATCTCTATTGGATCTATTTTGAGTTCCCTTCCACTAATCAAGCACTAAAAATATACAAATATATGTTGAGAAAACACAGATATCTTGAGGTATGCTAGCAATTGATATTTTTTTAGAGTCTTGAAGACTTGCATGAGAAGTGGGATGTGCTCCTCACAGGTAGAGCTAAAAATCAACATGTCATCCAAATATACAATTAAAAATAAATCTAAATTGGAATGCCATACATCATTCATCAATCACATAAATGTAGTTGTTGCATTACATAAACCACAAGGCATAGCCAACTGTTGGCGAGGTAAATCCCCTCTACGGATAGAGGCGATCCCTACTAGCCCAGAACGGGTCTAGCAACAATCAAACAATGCTATCACGCAAGTTCCTAATTGCAAATAAAAGGTAGGTGGTGAAGAACTACTTGAGTTCTGACGCTTTCGTCTGTAGAAGAGATGTCGTCCACGTTCCTTTGCCTTGGCCGGTCACAATCCTCCACTATCCTCGTGAATGGAAACCTGCACACACAAAGAGAACAACACAAACACAAGCGTGAAATCTAATATATGCAATTATACATCAGTCAGGAAGGATATAATTCAACATCAACCATTACAAGTACAACGAGAATGGAACCATAATGATAGTCATCTATTATTAATAATTCAACAAAGGAGAATACAACCAGCGTCCTGACGTCAAGTCCTCCTTTGGCTGGGTGCTCAGCTACACAAGTCTTGCAAAAGCTTGAAGGGGTGAGGGACAAGCTCTCTCTCTCTTTAGTGACAAAGTCTCCTTACTTAGGGAAAGCCTTATGGATACAAAGAAGGCTTCTTGCAACTCCAA
>APFE031373494.1:24158-37853 GCA_000404065.3 Pinus taeda
ATTTACGTTAACGAGTCAAGAGGATAACTCGGCAATCTTTTCACGTTTAGCGAGTCAGAAAAGAGCTAAAAGATACTCCATAGTGACTTTTTCGTGTATTTACCGAGTCCGAAAAAGTATAAAATACAACTCATTTCACCATCGAAGTTGCGTACAAGACCTGTCGCTGCACAAGAAGCAAACGTAAAAACCATTTTCGACCAAAAATATATTAAAATACTCAAAAATAACCTTTCTAAACCCAAAAAATGAGTTAAAAAGCTTATAAATAGGGTGAAAATGTAAAAAATAGAATTACTTTTACTATTTACCTCTTGAAGAGTGAAAAGGGTTTGTTTGGGAAGCAAACTTTAGGCGGCGAATACAGCCAATCCGTGCAACCATTCGCAATCTCGTCAGCTCCAGGTAAGAGGTGCTTCCCTCAGCTCCATTTTTATACTATTTTGATGCATTTGGTTCCTGATTGAGCCCCTGCAAAGGGGAGTTTCAAATTTAGGGCTTCGCCCCATTGGCACGGGTATCCGGCACAGACCCGCGCTAATGGGGTGAAATACCCAAGGGCGCTGCACCATTAGCGTGACTGTTTTAAAAACAGTCGTGCTAACCGCGCGACCCAAATTTTCTCTTAAATTTACCCATTCAATTTGAAATTCTCCTGGATTATAATTTGTCCAACGTTCTAATGAAGGTGAATTTGTCCTTGTGGGTGTAGGAAACAAGTCAAAATGGTAGTAGAATGGAAAGAAAGAGAACATGACATTGTGGATGCTTCGGCAATTGAGGATGAGGGGTGCATGAACGCCCTGAGGGATTTTGGCCTTAAAAATTTCTTCCTTACATCATACATGCGGTCGCAACCTGAGTTGCTCCAGTTTATCATCGATGCTTGGGACGTGGACGACCAAGTGTTTCGTCTACGAAACCAGACCCTAGAGCTTGAGGTATCTGATGTATACTTCATCACTGGACTGTCACGGAGAGGGGCAGTTCCCATTTTGACTGGCAGTAGACCTTCTGGGGAGAAGGTTGGTGAAGTAAAAGCTTGGGTGTGCCCGGAAGCACAATTCGGGAAACAGAGTGCTAAGGTGGCCATCAAAACCATCCGGGATTTGACTCTCAAGGCCATTCTTTTCACCATCACTCGTGCAGCTGGGGTGCAGGCGCCCCACGAGGCAAGCAAGAACCACCTGATACTCGCGACTGAATGCCTCAGTCCAACCATCTTTAACTGGGCTGCAGCTGTGACTACTAATATCAAGAGGTAGCTCACAAATTGCAAGCGTGCGGATGTGAAACAGTTCACATATGGTTCGATCGTGCTATCATTCTTCCTGGAGCGGATACACTCTTCCAGATCCAGAGAGCCGTGGTGGCAGATCCATTGCCACAAGAGCCTAGAATGGCTCGCTGGGTAGCACTGATGGCCATAGGAGGAGGAGGCCTGGAGATGTCATGGCAACCAGAGTTCTTCATATGGCTCCGTCGACAGCTGATCATGATCCAGGATTAGCCTTATGCAGGAACCAGTTTCATGGGGGGACCCAGACCTTCCACTACCAGAGGGGGAGGAATGGGAGGAGGAGTTAGGTATGAACTCCTTGATTTTGATGTTTTTTCATTTTTTGTCTTTTTTTTTTTAATACATGCTTGTTCTAATGATGATTGTATGTATATGCAGATGTGGGCCCAGAGCGACAAACCGACCTATCCCCTACAACGCGGAGAGGCCAACCTGCAGCCGACCCTCAGGCAGGGGGCGCCATGGGGGAGGAGCTGATACAGAATCTCGAGGGGCTTGCCCAAGAGATTCCCGGTTATGCTAGATTGGCAGATGTGCCCTTCGCATATCAGAGGCACACAGTAGGGGTGCTGACTCGCGTCCATCATCTGCTGAGACGATTGGTGCGAGCGGTGATGTGATATCATGAGCACCACCGTGCTTAGACTCCTAGGTTTTATTTTTTGCATATTTTTGAGAGACACGTGTCTCAGATGTACGGAGAACACAAACTCTATCCAGACATGTACCTTTATTTTTTGAGTGCCTCAGTGCGCCACACAATATATATATAGATATACACGGTGTTATAGTTTATTGTATTTTATGTTTCTTGTATCATGTTGATTTACATATTATGCAAATGTCTGTCCAATACATAGTTAGCTAATGCATCAATTACTACATTAAGTCTTCTTAGAATGTGTTGATAAGTAATGTAATCAAAATCTCTTTCCAATAACTTAACATGTAAATACAACCTTAGAATGCGATGATCTCTGACGGAATATCATCCGTTGAGCTGGTGGACTACAAGTTGAGAGTCTAAGTTTACAACCAACGTGCGGATCCCGAAGTTAATTGCTTCGGCTAATAATTCAATTACGGCACTATATTCAACCACATTGTTTGTTGTACAACCTAGACACACCCCTTGAATATCTACTAACTCACCATGAGGATCGTAGATCACCCATGCCGCAGATGATAGATTGCGAGTACTGCGGGAAGCACCATCAGCAAAACCAACGTAAGGCGATCTAGACATCTGTTCAAGAAGCAAAAGACACAATAAGCGGCAATCATGCCGACACACTGAGATAAAAACTAAATAAACACACACACACAACACACTACTGAAAGCATACATATGTACAAAAATAAAGCGCGCTCGTGATACTCAGTTCAAGTCAAGCCCTTTTTAGGACTTTGCCTTATTGCACTGTTGCATAACTGGCCTAGATAGTGTAGGCATCGCTCAACCTGTTGGATAAAATGATCAATGGCACCGATGATCTGCCCATGCCCCCCGACCGAGTGAGGTTTACAGGCTAGAGGATCCGTGCCCCCTTTGGCAGAGGGACTGAGGGTTGCAACAGAGTGCAATGAAGGATCAAAGCGAGCAGAGATCAAACCAAGCGAAGCAAGGTTCGGAGGTGGGAGGGAGAAGACACCCATGAGGGTAGGGTCTTTGAAAATCCCGGCTCCCACACTCTCAAAAGGAACGGAGGCATGTTCAATGAAAGGTACATTTGCTTCAGAAGAGGAAGCGAAGAAGGAAAGCTGGTCTACCATGACAATTTTCCCCTGGTGAGGGAAACGAATGACACAGAAGAGGGATGAAGCCACAACACGCATGGCATACGTCCAACTTCGGCCTAGAAGGAGGTTGTATGTGATATTCACGTCAACGACCTCAACTTCTACTTCCACGGTTTTCCCTTCTAAGGTGATTGGCAATCGTTGAAGAATACCATAAGGATGGGATTCTCTCCCATCGAAAGCTTCCAAAGTCGTAGGAAACTGGCTCAGAGTCGGAGACCTGATCGCTTTCCAACAAGCAATAGACATAATGCAAGTCGATGCACCCTCATCAATGACTGTACGATGGATCGTTTTGGAATTGATGACGACTTGGATGAGAAAAGCGATCTGATGAGGCAGTCTAGGAACATGGCTCTCGAGGTCGAAGGTAATCAGATCCGAATCCGCTGGGTCGATGCCACCGATGGTTGATAGCAGGGACTTCCTCTGGGGGGGGCAGCTCTGGAGAACTTCTAAGGCGGACATAGCCGACGGAGCCTGCGTAAGTCCTCTAAGATGCTATAGTGCTGGGCAGCACGAGCATTCGGGTTGTAAGAAGATCGCCTGAGTACTCCTTTAGGAGGGGGCTGGATTGTCGTCTCAGTACTTGGTCTCTCAATATGGAGTGGACCAAAGCTGGACGAAGGAGCACTTGAGGGAACCTCGGGCTCCTTCCCGGCGGACGACAGATATTCCTTTGCTCGAGTCGTTACATGAACGGGAATAGATCTGGCCATGAAGACTTGGGAACCGAAGGGAGAAGAAGACAGATCAGCCACCATTTGATTTTGCTGAGAGGGAAAAGGCTCTTTAAGAACCGCAGGAACCCCAGGAGCACCCTTTAACAAACGACTAACTTCAGACCGCCTGGGGCTATCCTTAGTATAGTGATCCTCCTCACAAATGAGGCAAGGATACTTGGGTTTGCGCTTAGCTCCTTCCTTGGCTGAAGGTTTGGAGGATTCTTGTTTAGGTTGCTCAGATTTATTTTTTCCTTTCCCCTTTTTCTTTCCTTTCGAGGCCTTGCTCGCTGTGGTGGACTAGATGACGTTGACCTCGGAAGTATTACCAGAATTTGAACCACCCTGAGAAGTGTTTTCATTAGAGGCACTTGACTTTTGCTTCCCAGGGTTTGACGATGATTTTTTAGAGGCTGGGTTGGCAGAGCCAATGACTCCATCGACAGATGGCTTCAGCGGAGCCTTGGATGTACCGGGCCTCAGGGCGTCCGGCAAATACTCATACAAGGTACCAGACTGAGAGTAAACTAAGTCCAGGTACTGAGTGCGCGCGATTTCTTGCTCTTCAGTCACACAGGCTCCCATAACAATGTCCCTTGCAATCTTAGGGACAAAGGAAGTCGTGAACCAGTCAGTGAGGAGTTGGTCAGGAATCCAAAACTTGATCAACCTGCGACGCCTTCTCCATTCATGTATATGATCGGAGATATGCATGGATGTATCCTGCTTAAGAGACGTAAGGAGGTGAGTCCTTGTCTCGTACCGAATGGGTAACTGAAAGTGAGTAAGGAATGCCATGGCCAATGAATTAAAATCTTGAAATTATGCACGGGTCAATTCAATATACCATTTAGCGGCAGAACTAGTGAGAGTCCTCTGAAAGAGGCGAAGTTGAATCGAGTCATTGAGACATGAATTAGACGAACACCATAAGTGATACGTCATTACATGAGCTTGAGGGTCCTCTCCGGCTTTTCCATCAAATTTGGGACAATCACTAGGTATCTTAGTCGGAACTGGTGGCCATTGTGGATTATGTAAAATGGGATCATTCGTTAACTTCGACACATCGGGCAGTTCCAACATCGCTAGGAATGGTAGCTGCGGGTTGAAGGACATTTGTCCCGGATATGAGGTAGGGCAAGAATTCCATCCAGTTCCTGTTTTCCCCCACTGGCCTTGTCCAGATGGGCTAGGTCCAAAAGGGCCTTGTCCATAAGAATTTTGTCCATAAGGTTTATTTCCGGAATCGGGTGGTTGATACTGGTTCTGCCCCCCAGCGCCCCATTGGTTACCATACTGCCTCGCAGGTTGTTGATAATTTTGATAAGGATTGGCTTGCGGCTATTGGTAATTTTGATACGGGGTATATTGATTTTGCCCCTGGGGTTGCTAGTATCCATACTGAGCCTGGGAACTAGGCGGCATTTGATGAGAAGGTTGGGATTGATACCCACCTGAATACAGAGGTTGGGATTGGTACCCACCCGAATAAGGAGGTTGGGATTGATACCCACCTGAATAAGGAGGCTGGGATTGATACCCACCTAAATAAGGAAGCTGGGATTGATACCCACCTAAATAAGGAGGCTGGGATTGGTACCCGCCTGAATGAGAAGGTTGGGCCATCTGGCCGGAAGGTTGTCCTGGTCAGATCTGAGATGGCCCCGTTTGCCCAGAAGGCCGAGCTTGCTGAGCGACGGACTGCCCTTGCGCAACCGAAGGTTGTCCTTGTAGACCAGATGGCTGCTGAGCGGTGGGCTGGCCTTGTTGTGCGTAAGGCTGGCCACTTTGCCCAGAAGGGTAGCCTTGTTGGTTTCCGAGTTGACCTTGCCGACCGTAAGGTTGTCCCGGGTTCCCATAGGGTTGCCCCGAAGGGTAGCCCTGCTAGGGCCCAGGTTGTCCTTGCTGAGCATAGGGTTGTCTCGGGTTTCCAGAAGGTTGCCCAAGATACGTATAAGACGGACCACTAGAGGCTAAAGGTTGTCCCTGATAGGGTTGTCCTTGCGAGCCTCCAGGTTGACCTGGGTAGTTCTGGCCATAATACTGCTGCCCATGATTAGGCTGCGAGTAAGATGGTTGACCCTGGTAGGGTGGTCCTTGAGATGGCTGTCCTTGAACCGGATGCTACTGGCCACCACCATATCCGGCGGTACCCCAAGCCACATTCAATGGAACTGAAGCCTCAACATAGGGCTCATTCAGCAAGGAGGTATACAAATAATGATTAACAGGATCATAATAGGGGCCTTGCCCACCTGGGTTCTGGACATTGTGCAAGTACTAAGAATATGCCCCCCCTGCCGAAATAGCATTAGAAAAAGGTGGGGCACTACTTGTGGGATGGAAAACTCTAGCAGTATGTGTCGATGGACCACTTTGTACTGGGCCTCGAGATGGGCCTGCAGCAGAAGTGACAGCAGAAGACGCTGTAACGACACTAACAATTGGAGTTGATGACGCAACATAGACGGTCGGATTGGTTGGGACTGCTGTAAAAGCAGTATGGTGAACTTGGGAAACAAACGGTCCTGTGGCAGGGACGATGTTTTGATCCCACATAGAGAGGAAGTTGCAGAATTCATAACATCCCTTAGAGATCTATAACGTGCCGGCACTGTGATACCGAGAGGTGTGACAGTGTAGGGCGTGGAGATAACCGGGGATGTAGCCGCAATGGGAGTATCAATACTCGACATAACGGGTGTCCCACTCGACACAGGAGATGTATCCTCCATATTGGAAGAAGCCATCGGAGATGCAACACCAAATGGATTAGTGGGAAAATCCTCTTCAGAGGGCTCCCAAACCGGGTTCGAAAACAAGTCGTAAAGCTCGTCCTCTGGAGCTCAAGAGTTCAATAGTTGGACACTCGGAACAATAGGAAGAGTGTCACCACAAACCGGTGTCTCAGGGGCAACACAAGATCGAGACCCTTGGTCACTTGGGACAGGAGACGGGATCGATGGATCCGCCAGGATGATCAAACAAAGACCCTAAGCAAACTAACGATAAGAGACCCTACTTAAAAATAAACGCAAACAAGATCTACCAAGGTGAATGCTATCATGGCCGAATAAATTTTTATGACATTAGGACACAACTTGACCTTTTCATGTTTTAAGACTCGAGAAAAGGACAAAAGATGACTCTAGTCACCTTCGAATGTTTAAAGAGCCCGAAGTGACAAATGCTCAATAGAGCCTTTTCTTTTACAGAGTCCAAAAAGGATCAAAAAGTGACTGCTCTGGAGAAACTAGGCAAGGGGTTTACCAGACAATCCGTAAAACTGCTTATACACCTTGGAAATCGTATGAAAACCAAGGACTTTCCGTACTGCAGTCAATCTTCCTGAATGCTGTGTTCAGTGCGTTACGGCTTGTAAGGCGGAAGACACAGCTTCCTATGGATCAAGGATGCAAACCTAGTGGAGTCTCCCCATATATACGCGACGGTATGTGGGAGCCCAAGTCCGTACTAGACCACAATCGAACCACACCAGGAGGAATCACCCAACCTTAATGTGAGAACAAAAGTGACTAGGTTTAACGACGCCTGAGCATGTCTCTAGCCTAGACCTCTAGAATGTTTGCGTTATGTTCCAATGCGTTTTTAAGTTGACTCGGTTTATTTTATGGTTGATATTTAGTTAAGTTTCGATTTCAAGTCCTACCGTATCTGATCTTTCACAATTGCCTAGATGCAAGCTATATTCCAAAGAATACCATTTCGTTCGATGAATACTAACTATGAGAAGGTTAAGAGCTTTCAATCAAACAAAATGAGCAGAATCAATCAAACACCCTAATGCAGCTAATGGCAAATAAACAAAACTTTTTCCCTCAATAATACAAATTAACGAAAAGTTCTATTCCATTAACTATTGAACGCAAAAGAGATTATTTGATTTTTCTTTCCAAAGGCACAATGCACTAGAATGAATTTTGAAAGATAATAACACTGAGCAAAGAGGCAAATTCACTCAATGAAGACACAATGAAATCCCAAGACACTAAAACAGTTCTCCAAATCGAAAGGAAAACAAAGGCTTGTACGAGCTATGTGATCTAAGCTCAAACAAGGCTAGAATGAAATCCAAGCAAGAAAGAGCAAGTTACTCGGAAATCAATCAAAAACACTTCAACAATCATTGAACAAGTGCGAAAAACAGTCACAAAGTTAACTGGACAATCAAAGAACCCAAAAGCTCCCACGGGAGGCTTGACACACACGGCCACTAGATGCCCTAGGGTTGAGGTGTGAAATCGATGGAAAGAGGCAAACACCCGAAGGACAAAGGTTGAGAACCAGTCAAACAGGGCTCAAACACACTCCAGTAACTGAAAAAGACGTGGAAAAATGCAAATCCAAGCTCAGAAAGCAGGCAAACGAGTGGATTAAAAAACTAAGAGGCATGGTGTGACTGTCAGGCTGCAACTCACACAAAACAGGGATTGGCGTGGGTTGTCAGTTAGCAACAAGGGCCATTAGCGCAACTGTGAAGGGAAAAACCATGCTAACAAAGTTTGCCAATTCCAAAAGAAAAATACGCAGTCTAGGGCTTGGGTCACAATATCTAGGCAAGCCAGGAAACAAGAGGCAGTAAGAAATTCAATTCCAAAAGCTTATCCAAGCAAGCAAACAAGAGGAAACCAAAGAGGCAAGAAAAACCCCAAATTGTTCAGTCCGTAAACCAAACCGGAGATCGACTGAAGCGGCTTTGATCTACTTCACTACTGCAAAGCAATAGTGTTTCGAAGGCTATCTGGCCGTGCTTCACGTCCAAGTTTACAAATTAAAAAACAAGCTAAACTCCCCAGCAGAGTCGCCAAATTGTTGGCGAGGTAAATCCCCTCTACGGATAGAGGCGATCCCTACTAGCCTAGAACGGGTCTAGCAACAATCAAACAATGCTATCACGCAAGTTCCTAATTGCAAATAAAAGGTAGGTGGTGAAGACCTACTTGAGTTCCGACGCTTTCGTCTGTAGAAGAGATGTCGTCCACGTTCCTTTGCCTTGGCCGGTCACAATCCTCCACTATCCTCGTGAATGGACACCTGCACACACAAAGAGAACAACACAAACACAAGCGTGAAATCTAATAATGCATTATACATCAGTCAAGAAGGAATAATTCAACATCAACCATTACAAGTACAACAAGAATGGAAACCATATGATAGTCATCTATTATTATAACAACAAAGGAAAATACAACCGCGTCCTGACGTCAAGTCCTCCTTTGGCTGGGTGCTCAGCTACACAAGTCCTGCAAAGCTTGAAGGGATGAGGGACAAGCTCTCTCTCTCTTTAGTAACAAGGTCTCCTTACTTAGGTAAAGCCTTATGGACACAAAGAAGGCTCTTGCAACTCCAATCTCTTGATATCTTCCTTTCAGCACAAGTATTTCCACCAGAATCAGAACTAGCCTGCTCAAGCCATGGAGACAAGATTTTATAGAGGAGAAGGAAGAGATAAGGTCAATCACAACAATAATGGATTTGGCTTCATCACTTGGAAGCTTCTATGGAATGGTGGCAAACTACTTCCCATTCAAGGAGATTTGAAGCCAAACCATCCTCACTTAACTTGGATGCAGTTGGTGAATGAGTTGGATAGAACTTTCGGAGGTTGATTAGTTCAAAACTTTGCCCAAAAAGGTTGGCGCGATTGCGACTCTGGGACAGAGCGCTAATGGCGCGCCCCTTTAATAGGATTTTCCCCATTGGCGCGGGCATAACACAGTGGGCCAACGCTAATGTAAAAAGGGCTGTTTTTAAGGGCAAAGAGCAGGAGATGTCTTCAGGGCATATGAAGCTTATGTTCAGAGGTGAATGATGCAAGTGGTTTCAAGTCTTGTCACTTCTCAGAAGTCTCGGAATGAGTCCTCCAAGATGCAGGAGAGGGGTAACAGGGACGGTGACAAACGGTGACAAATTACTGTGTAACACCAACCATTCATATAGACCTTGCATTGCCTTGAAGGTTGTCCTTCAATTTTCTTCTTCTTTAACGCATACTTGGTGGTATCCCTATTTGAGATACAACTTGGTGAATTACTTGGCACACTGTAATTGATCTAACAAATCATAAATCCTAGTTAGAGGGTACCAATTTTCAAATGTAATATTGTTCAAAGCTCTATAGTCAATACACATTTGCTAAGTCCCATCCTTCTTGGGTATTATGATGATAGGTGACTCACAAGGTAAAGTTCTTAGTTCAATACTCCCTACTCCAACAACTCTTGCAACTATTTTTTCACTTTGTTTGCTTCCAAAACGAGTTGTTTATAAAACCTTGTATTTGGTAGGGGAGTTAGGCTACAACGATATCTTATGCTCCAATTCCCTCATACAAGGTAACCCTTTAGGCTATATGAACACTCCTCTATATGCCTACAACAACTTCTCCAACCATTATATTTTCTCTTCGGTACAATATCCCTCTAAGGATGCCTTTACTCTTACCAATTCCTCCACTCGTTAAGTCTCTCTTAAGAAAATAAATACATACTTTTTGCTATAATTGATCCATTTTTTGGCTTGGATAACACCTACCAAATATATCTTTGAGTTTCCTCTATTGGTTTTGATAACCTCCCATCCTTGATTGGGTGGTATTGGTTTTCTCCCTACAAGAAGATCACATCCCACATATAAATGTAGAGGCTTCTAATCACTACACCACACACATCAAGGGGTACTACATCTAACTTTGCTACATTAGAAAAATATATATTTGATCTCACAATGTTCAATGACTTTGATATTTGCATCCTTATTGGCCCAGGTTATCTTTTGTTTATAGATGCATTAAAAGAATTGCATATACAGTTTGTAGCTTAATCCAAGAGAAGCTTTAAATGTGCACATGTGAGAGAAAGAATAAGAAGAGCATAATAAGACAATAAGAAAAAAACTTGATAATGGAGTTCGTCCCTCCTAGTCTACATTTTCGAGCCCTGCTTGATCAATGGGGAGGCCGTCATTCATTAAAAATGGCATCAAAAGAAGTTACATTCATCAGTTACAAAAATGGAGCATTATACCTCCATGTTGGAAAATGCCTGAAAATTGGAGAGCTCTGTTGCAGAAACTGACACCACCATCGAATTCCCATCGTTGAGAGGTGCAAAATCGATATAAAACTTGCCCAATTCTGAGACTGGAACAAAATCACACTCCTGCAAAAATTCAGCCAAGCATGGTTCCAACAGTGTTTTCTGAATGCTCAGGGTTCCACTGCCTCTGTCTCAGTTTCCGTGCTTGGGCTGTTGTACCTCTGCTCTCCTCCTATGCTGACAAAAATCTTATGTTTAAATAATATCATGGGCGGACTTACCAAAATTTGGTTGTTATGGGTTATTATTTTTAACACATATACAATTTTACAAACCCAAACTATATAGTTTTTAACAACCAAATATATATATTTAAAACTTTGTTGGGGGTCGGCCCATTCTCCATGGGACCGCACCCATCCCTTTCCAACCAACTGATACATATTAACTCCTTTAGAGGCATTGTACATGGTTTTGGGTGGCGGGACCACCACGTGGCCGCCTACCCAAGCCTTGCCCATATCATCGATGTTATGTGCTGACGCTTGTTTGTATATGGTGTAGTTATAACCATATAATAGCTGCATTGATTTTTGGGATGTCACGTTGGTTATAACTACATGTTATATATGGTATACCATTACCTTTGTTAATAACGGTTTTGGATATCTATTACGGTTTTGTTATATCCACGTGAATGGGGTTTTGTTATAATAATATAACAAAAAAGATTTTGTTATATAGTTTGATTTTTTTGTATATATATTAACTTTTTTTCCCACTTTAGTTAATATATAGTTTTTATTTTTGGGATTTATGATTTTTGGTTCTATTGTTTATATGGTTATTTTAATAACTATATTAAAACAATTTTTGTTATATGGTCTTTTAACCTAAAATGATTTTTGTTGCTTGTGCAGGTTTAGGAGGCCAATGATGGGATGCCAAATGTCAAGCTGCCATGTGGGTCCCACGCACTGACTGGAATGCCATGTGGCGCACTGTGGGCCCCATTTCCCCCTGCCATACCAAACTTTAAAGAGCTCTATCTTTTGCATACGAGCTCAGATGGACAAACCGTTCATGCCACCGCGATCAAGAAGACGAGTCCTTTCAACTGATGCCACTAAATTCTCCTTTCTATCATTTTGAATTTTGAGCCTTTATCCATCCCCTTAGTGTCTCAAGAGCCTCCTAGATCAATCCTCCCCGCTGAGGAACTTTTGGTCCTCCAAAAGCATGAAAGATACTCTGCAACTTCTTCTATACCTTGTCTGCATCACAAGCGCCCTGAAAAGGTGTTGCTTCTATCTCCTTCACCTTTTTCCTTCCGAGCCTTAAGCGACGAACTGGCACCTGCTACCTCTGCAACCTGTAGTACATTGTTTTTTCAAATAACATGACCAAACTAATGACTCATACTTGCCACAAGTTTATCACACTCTGTGGTCAAATTTACAATAAGATGGATAATACCCCAGCTATGAGAACAAGGCCAACTTATCATGGTTGCTCCAACAAGTGATGGAAAACACCTCATCATTGCAAACCATGATTTACATTCATAAGGAAAAACATCATTTTCATAGTTTAACATGCAACTCAAAATACAACTCAAACATGACCATACATCATTGTTGCTGACCAAGTGATGGAAACATCTCATCAATTTTACACTAAAATGCAACAAATGATTTACAATGGTAGCCATAACAAGTTATTACCCTTAAAAAAACCAACTCAATAAAGAAGACCATCATGGACGGGGTGGTTGTATTGGTTGCACATATTCATCTTTCGGCTTTTCTAGCGATGGTTCCAAAGCATGAAGCATCAGACATGTGGTTTGTTGATGTCCCTCTTTGTTACAATGACTACAATGATTCTTTCTCCTCCAAACCTTCGGGGCTATCTTGGGGCGCTTCCCCTTGGTGTTCCTTTAGAAGGTGTTCATGGAGCCTTCACTATCGCTGGATTGTGAGGAAGGAATTTCATCATCTGTCATTGGCTGGTTACTGGCCATATCAGAGCTTTTCCCCATCTCCTTTCGGACGTATTTGAGTCCTGCATAATGTGACAACTCCTTGACATTTGATGGGGTTGATGATGCCTTGGCCTTTGATGCCGAGGCCCCTTCCTTGATGTTACACAATAATTTGTCACCGTTTCTCACCGTCCCTGTTACCCCTCTCCTGCATCTTGGAGGACCCATTCCGGGACTTGTGGGAAGTGACAAGACTTGAAACCACTTGCCTTATTCTCCTCTAAACATGAGCTTCATATGCCCTTAAGACATCTCCTGCTCATTACCCCTAAAAATAGCCCTTTTTTCATTAGCGCTGGTGCCCTGTGTTATGCCCGCGCCAATGGGGAAAATCCTAAAGAAAGGGCGCGCCATTGGCGCTCTGTCTCAGAGTCGCAATCACGCCAACCAGTTTGGGCAAAGATTTCAACCACTCAAACCTCTGAAGTTTCTATCCACCTCATTCACCAAACTGATTCCAAGTTGAGTGAGGATGGTTTGGCTTCGAATCTCCTTGGATGGAAAGTTGTTTGCCACCATTCCATGGAAGTTTCCAAGTGATGAAGCCAAATCCATGTTTGTGGGGGATTGACCTTATCTCTTCCTTCTCCTCTATAAAAGCTTGTTCTCTTGGCTTGAGCAAGCTAGTTCTGGTTCTAATAGCTTTGACTCTTGTGGCAATACTTGTGCTAAAAGGAAGACATCAAAAGGTTGGAGTTGCAAGAAGCCTTCTTTGTATCCATAAGGCTTTCCCTAAGTAAGGAGACTTTGTCACTAAAGAGAGAG
>APFE031373494.1:51712-66216 GCA_000404065.3 Pinus taeda
TTTTGTGGATTATTGTAATCATTACATGACTCATTCATTGGATGGCTGCGACCATACCTGAGTCCATTTACAGATCCTTATCGGATGGCTGCATCCATACCTGGGATCCAGTTTTATACTCTGTTACGGATGGCTGCGCCCATACCTCATATCTATCATGTACTTGAGATATCAGTTGTACTTCCTTTCGCAGGTTCTCCGGTGGCAGTGTTTCAATCACACATGTTCTTGTAAAGCACTTCACCCCTCTCTCTCTCGGGCCTCATGCTTTAGGGAGCATCTGTTACACAGTAATTTGTCACCGTTTCTCACCGTCCCTGTTACCCCTCTCCTGCATCTTGGAGGACCCATTTCGGGACTTGTGGGAAGTGACAAGACTTGAAACCACTTGCCTTATTCTCCTCTAAACATGAGCTTCATATGCCCTTAAGACATCTCCTGCTCATTGCCCCTAAAAATAGCCCTTTTTGCATTAACGCTGGTGCCCTGTGTTATGCCCGCGCCAATGGGGAAAATCCTAAAGAAAGTGCGCGCCATTGGCGCTCTATCTCAGAGTCGCAATCGCGCCAACCAGTTTGGGCAAAGATTTCAACCACTCAAACCTCCGAAGTTTCTATCCACCTCATTCACCAAACTGATTCCAAGTTGAGTGAGGATAGTTTGGCTTTGAATCTCCTTGGATGGAAAGTTGTTTGCCACCATTCCATGGAAGTTTCCAAGTGATGAAGCCAAATCCATGTTTGTGGGGGATTGACCTTATCTCTTCCTTCTCTTCTATAAAATCTTGTTCTCTTGGCTTGAACAAGTTAGTTCTAGTCTTGGTTCTAATAACTTTGACTCTTGTGGCAATACTTGTGCTGAAAGGAAGACATCAAAAGGTTGGAGTTGAGAGAAGCCTTCTTTGTATCCATAAGGCTTTCCCTAAGTAAGGAGACTTTGTCACTAAAGAGAGAGAGAGCTTGTCCCTCACCCCTTCAAGCTTTTGCAAGACCTGTGTAGCTGAGGACCCAGCCAAAGGAGGACTTGACGTCAGGACGCTGGTTGTATTCTCCTTTGTTGAATATTAATAAATAGATGACTATCATTATGGTTTCATTCTCGTTGTACTTGTAATGGTCGATGTTGAATTATATCCTTCCTGACTGATGTATAATTGCATATATTAGATTTCACGCTTGGGTTTGTGTTGGTTCTCTTTGTGTGCAGGTGTCCATTCACGTGGATAGTGGAGGATCGTGACTGGCCAAGGCAAAGGAATGCGAGCGCCATCACTCCTATGAACTAAAGCGTTGGATCTCAAGTAGGTATTTATCACCTACTCTTTATTTGAAATTAGGAACTTGCGTGATAGCATTGTTTGATTGTTGCTAGACCCGTTCTGGGCTAGTAGGGATCGCCTCTATCCGTAGAGGGGATTTACCTCTCCAACACTTGATATCCCATTTTCTTCATCAATTTGGATCTAATCCCTGTAGTATGTTTTTCAAAAGCAGCAAACTTGTCATCATGAAAATCATATGAAATTGGAGAATCGCTTTTTACCTCCTGATAGCTATGTTACGGCTGTTCCAAGGCCTCATCCTTGGCTTGAAACTGGCGTAGTAACCTTTGGTTTTCATCCCTCACCTCCTGTAGAAGCCTCCTTAGTTCAAAATTCTCTGCTTGGATGTGGTGGTTGATCTCTTCAAGTTCTTGGAGTCCTGCTGAGGGAAGTGTCGTTTTTGTTATATCAGTTGAAATCCTTGATTCATTCCCAGAATCAGACCCCAAATTGATGGGCCCTCTTGTCGTGACCCCCAGGGCTGTAAACTTCATCTCATCACTAGAGTCAGACCCCAAGTCAACGGGCCTACCTCGTGAAAATACCGTAGTTGTGAATTTCTCATCTTCCTCTGACTCGGAATCTTAGCTTTGTTGTATGGTGGCGACAACCTTCTGTTTCCCATTTCTGTCATTCCTCTCAGGTCTCAGTTCAGGGTGCAGCTTCCAGCAATTCTCTTCATCATGCCCCTCTTTCCCATAATGGGTACAAGAGGGCTTTGCTTCCCTTCTTTTGACTGCTTCTGTTCTCTTTGATTAGTCATCCCTATCATATTTGCCCCTGTTCTCAATGTGAATGGCCTTTATGCTGGCCGCATCAATGGTGGTTGGTTCAAACAATAACAAGGAATGCCTAATATAATTATGTAACGATCCAATGTATTTAGTCACAATTTCAGGTGTATCAGGTGCAATACCTAAATTTAGTGCTTGCTTCCTAAATTCTTCTGTAAAACTCTGAACATCCTGACCCTTGCCTTGCCTTAAATACTGCCAGTTCATTAAAGCTTTTTGCATGTAACCCAACGGATAAAATTGTGCTTTTAATGCAGAAACGAAATTAGGCCAAGAGGAATAAAGATTACCCACATCCTTACTGCTTTGTACTTTTCTCTCCCACCAAATGAGAGTGGTGCTGGTTAATCGCAAAGAGGCCAACTGAATCTTTGCTTCATCCTCCACGATCTGCTGAATCCTGCAGTAGATCTTAATCTGCCTAATCCAATTATCAAGTTTTTCTACATTTCTTTCACCATTGTACATGGGGAGATCAAATTTAACATCTAATTTAAAAAATGGTTTCTTAGATGCATCTTTGGAATTTTGATTATTATGATGGTGAGAAGAAGAAGAACTTTCACTTGTAGAAGGAGAAGGAGGTGGATCTCCTCCATCACCTCCATGTACTGAACCTTGTCCTTTTGGAGTTCTCCCCTCTACCTTTTATAGTTTTTTGAGCTTTGAGAACAACTTCTCAACACGATCTACCATCAAATAGAAAGTCTTGAGAAAATTGAGCTCCTCCTCATACCGAGCCTCTTCATCTTCCATGTTTCTCCTTTGATGTGCACGCCCCACCTCGGGATCGAAAGACTATAATTCTCCTTCGCCTCTTTGGAGCCTGTATCTCGTTAGCATACAAACATGCAATTCAAATCTAAAAAAACCTACTCTGATACGACTTGATCCGGGTTATCTTTTGTTTATAGTTGCATTAAAAGAATTACATACACAGTTTGTAGCTTAATCCAAGGGAAACTTTAAATGTGCACATGTGAGAGAAAGAAGAAGAAGAGCATAAGAAGACAAGAAGATAAGAACTTGATAATAGAGTTTGTCCCTCTTGGACTACATCTCTGGGCCCTACTCGATCAATGGGGAGGCCTTCATTCATTAAAAATGGCATCAAAAGAAGTTACATTCATCAGTTACAAAAATGGAGCATTATACCTCCATGATGGAAAATTACCAAAAATTGGAGAGCTCTGTTGCAGAACTGACACCACCATTGAATTCCCGTCACCAAGAGGTGCAAAATCGATATAAAAATTGCCCAATTCTAAGACTGGACCAAAATCACATCCTGCAAAAATTCAGCCAAGCATGGTTCCACCAGTGTTTTCTGAATGCTCAGGGTTCCACTGCCTCTGTCTCGGTTTCCATCCCTAGGTTGTTGTACCTCTGCTCTCCTCCCAAGCTGACAAAAATCTTATGTTTAAATATTATCATGGGCAGACTTACCAAACTTTGGTTGTTATGGGTTATTATTTTTAACACATATACAATTTTACAAACCCCAACTATATAGTTTTTAACAACCAAATATATATATTTAAAACTTTGTTGGGGGTCGGCCCGTACTCCATGGGACTGCACCCATCCCTTTCCAACCAACTAATATGCATTAACTCCTTTAGATGCATTGTACATGGTTTTGGGTGGTGGGACCACCACGTGGCCGCCTACCCAAGCCTTGCCCGTATCGTCGATGTTATGTGCCGACGCTTGTTTGTATATGGTGTAGTTATAACCATATGATAGATGCGTTGGTTTTTTGAATATCACGTTGGTTATAACTACATGTTATATATGGTATACCATTACCTTTGTTAATAATGGTTTTGGATATCTATTACGGTTTTGTTATATCCACGTGAATGGGGTTTTGTTATAATAACATAACAAATTTTTTTTTGTTATATAGTTTGATTTTTTTGTATATATATTAACTTTTTTTCCCACTTAAGTTAATATATAGTTTTTATTTTTGGGATTTATGATTTTTGGTTCTATTGTTTATATAGTTATTTTAATAACTATATTAAAACAATTTTTGTTATATGGTCTTTTAACTCAAAATGATTTTTATTGCTTGTGCAGGTTTAGGAGGCTAATGATGGATGCGAAATGTCAAGCTACCATGTGGGTCCCATGTGCTGACTAGAATGCCATGTGGCGCATTGTGGGCTCCATTTCCCCCTTGCCATACCAAACTTTGAAGAGCTCTATCTTTTGCATACAAGCTCAGATGGATGAATCGTTCACGCCACCGCGATCAGGAAGACGAGCCCTTTCAATTGATGCCACTAAATTCTCCTTTCTACCATTTTTAATTTCAAGCCTTTATCCACCCCCTTGGTGTCTCGAGATCCTCCTCGATCACTTATTCACCCATCCCAATGGATATGGCCTCAAATGATCATGAACCTACAACCAAAGCTTGCTAACCAGATCATATCCAGTGAGATTGATCTATGAGTTAGAATCAAATATATCATCTACCTTGGTATTTTTGACTTGGATCTTGATATGAAATAGCTTTTTCAGCTCCTTCTCTTCCTTGTGATGGAGGCTACTTAGATTGAACTCCTTATACATTGAAGTATAAACAATCTTCTCATCCACATATGAGTTGTTCTCCACCAAATTGCTTCAATATATGTATACAAGGTTCTTATTCATGGCATCCTTCTTATGGTTCTTTGTATTCAACTTTGGATGTAGCTTCCAACACTTATCTTCGTTGTGACCATCAATATTGCAATGATTGTTTTTATCCTTGCATTGACGTGGAGTGGACAACATCTTCTTTTATTTTCCTTTTCACTTCTTCTTCCCCTCCTTGGAGGCATTTTTGTGATCATTTTATTTAGAACCACCTTGTAATGTGCTTGCATACAAGACTCATCAATTCTCCATGGTTTTAAGAGCATAAATTACTTTTGCAAATGCCTATATAAACCCCCTAGATACTTGAGGAGAATGTCTAGGTTCCCATGAGAGATATTTACATGATTTCCATCTTCCTAAATTTAATGGTGTACTCTTTCACACTCTGCCTTTGCCTCTTCTTGAATTGACTCCAACATATCCCTCCACACACAATAGGGTGGATCTAGGACTTTATGAGAGTTTTAACATACCACAACTTAGTTACTGGTAAGTGACTCCATGTGACTTTCCCACCAAGTTAGTGCATGGTCCTCTCGTTTCAATTCGGAAAATGAAATTTTAAGCTCTTGATTTATATTATGGACATTGAAATACACTTCTAACTATTGCAACAAATGACTCAAATTCATAACACCAATCTCATATTAATAGGCTCGATGTCCACTTTTTCTACAGAGGTTCTGAAGGAGTGATGACACTGAAAGTTGGTTGCTCTTTCTTGGGCCCTTTTTTGATTCCTTTTATAGATCTTCATTATTGGTTGATTTCATATATTTGCTAGCTTCTAAGTTAGATCCATTCACCACTCTAAAAGGTACAAACTTGTTTGCTATAACTTCCACGAGGAGGGAGATGCTACAAGAGATATCAACAACCAGCTCTTTTAGCCTTGAAAATTCGTCTTTTGTTGCATCTCGAGGGTTGTTATGAATAGACTCATATGGTATGGATAGGATTCTACGACTTCCTTCCCAAGTAATCTCTTAGATCCCATAACTTTGCACAAATATCCCAAAGAAAATTGCTTTGTTACTAATATGATATGTAAATTGCTATGGATATCCTATTGGAATAGTTCATCATTACTAATGGGAAACGTTTTTGTAATATTTTTACTCCTATTTACCACCTTCTTGACTTCCATTTTACCATCTATACCTCAATATTCTTATTGTTTTCCACACTAAACAATGATGAATAGATGAGAAGCAACATAGGTAATTATGCATTGTTTTTGTAAGAAATTTCTTAACTTTTGATAACTTATAAGTACCACAAGTTACTTGGGTTTTACTCATGTTGGATCTAATATTGTGTGGTTTCAAGATATAAAGGTTTTGTAGCCTCATTAGGGATCAATAGAAACTTTCGGTATCAATGATGCAACTACCATACATATCCACAACACTACCTTTAATACATCATTGGATGCATGCAAAAAGAAGAAGATACTATACCCACATCCAACATCGACAAGATACATTATTAGATTTAAAATCACATGATACTCTGCAATAACTCATAGTCCATGCCAATTAAGTAGCTAGAAATGGAATGAAATGATATTTTAACGTCCACGAGGCTAAAAATAGTCTATGTGACCATCAGTTCCCTGCTTTTTGCCTTTTACAATTCAATCCTTTTCTTATTCAAATTAATGATGAGCTGCCCCAACCTTCCAACAATCTCCTCGCTGAAAAGACAATGCCAAGAAACTGATGCTAACATATTCCCATAACTTTCTCTGATGTCTTTGAATGCATCACATTCCAAAATGAAATGATTTTTCAATTCCACTGCCCCAAACGTGCAAAATGTACACACTCGTTCTTCCCAAGCTTCTTTAGGCATTTTCCACGGTCTTGTTTCACACCGAAGTTGATGTAAGTTGTTCTTAATTGAGCAATACAAACCTTTTCTCTCCACAAAATGCTAGCTCCAATGAACTCTTTTTGTTGTAGATCACACATAGGGTTGAATTCCTCAATGTAGTACTTCTTCTTTCTACTTAACTCTTTTCCCCATATTTGTTTATGAAACTTACCTATAACAAAATTATTTAGCTCCTTGCTGTTTGTGGGACAATCATTGAGGTCAATATTCCATTTTTGCATGCATGTGTGGATTTGTCTCATCCTCGTTTTCTTTCTTTTACTCATGCCTTCATTGAAGATAACATTAGGCCATATACCTACTCCCATTTTATCAATTCTTTTTAAATATCTTATGAGCCACACCATAGAAATTGCTTTGATGGGAGTTGCCCCTGTTTCGCTCAACATTATCTCATAAGGTACCAAACTTTTTATTTTTAAATTGCTCATGATCAAGCATTTTTGGATTTTCTCAATTTCTTTCCATTTTTAGACGAAGGTGTTGCTAACCCACAATTCACACCCATATAGCATCACTCGACAAAATAGGAGTCCAAAAAGCACTTTAATGGTTTTACAATCCCATAACTCTATCTCTCTATATCTGTTTTGAAGAGAAAATAATGCTTTACACCCCCCTAAAATTCTCTTCTTTCTACAGTCCTCCCAATTAAGTTTGTTGTTGAAATCAATCCCGAGGTACTTGTACTCATTTACTTCTTCAAGAATGTTGCCTTCAAAGAAGAACGCATGTTGGCTATGCTTCCTTATATTAGAGAAAATCATTATTTTGGTCTTGCTAGTATTGACTTGCATCCCCACTACTCTACAAAAAATTCTCATGGGAATATAGGTGCGTCTGCAATCCATGGTTCGATTTAGAAATCAATAGAAGATCATCAACATATAAAAGAAGATTTTATCACAAACTCCCCCAACCGAACACCATCTCCACCTTGTAGATTTAGTCACTCTTCTAGTTTATCAAAATATAAACCAAAAAGAGTAGGGGATAGAGGGAAACCTTGTTTGACTCCAATGTCACTTCTAAATCTTTCTGAAATACTCATTGAGGTTCTAATTTTGACTTTCACCTCTTCATAAAGTCTATGGACAACGACTCTATAATGTAAAGGAATTCCAAGTTATTCCATTCTACACCACAACTTATCTCTAGGAACTATGTCAAATGCCTTTTTGAAGTCAACAAAGTAGCATAATACTTCTTATTTGTCCTCCCAAAACTTTTCAATAATGTGTCTCAACGTAATACCATGATCAACTGTAGAATGTTTCGGCCTAAAACCCACTTGTCCTTTTGCCCTCTTTTCTTTTACTTCTGCCCACTTACTGATTCTATTTTCTACCATGCTACAAAAAATATTTGCAAACAAAGGATTGATCATAATGGTTCTATAATTGGAAGGTTTATTAATGTCTCCACTTTTAAAAAGGAGTATTGCTAGGCTAGTTTTCCAGTCTCTTGGGAATCCTTACTAAATGACGTTGTTGAATATTTCCATGATGTGTGGTGCAAGAGTGTTCATTCACCAATTTAGATACTCTACATGAAGTTCAACTAAGTCCTTTGCCTTTCCTATTTTTAGCCTTTTAATTCCAATCTTCACCTCCTGTAACGTGAAGATATTTGTAGTTGTGATGATCCTAGGGGGAGGCTTCGCTTATGATTCTTTCTCATAGAGTTGTCTTGCATATTCAAAACATTGACTAGTTGTAATATTATTTTTTATTTGCTTCTTCTTTGGTTCAAGTTCTTGCCAGAAAAGCTTTGGGTTATTATTGACTATATATATGAACTCTTCCCGCCTTGTTTGCATGAACTCAACTTTTTTTCCTTTTTTGGTATTTGTTTATATAACTTTACATTCATCTTCTCCTTGCCTGCCTTTTTCAAGGTTCTCCTTGGCATTTTGCATTCCTTATCAAACCAAGCATTTACAGGAAAACAATTTGATTTTGATCTTCCCATTTTTCCTCTTTTGCACTTCTCAAGTGCACTTTGAATTATATTTGTTAACTCATGACTGTTGAAGCTTTTGAAACCAATTTTCTCCTTCTGAATTAATCTCTCTAACATTGTCTTGAAGATAGTACAATTTTCTTGTGTTAGAAGAAATTTTCCCCTTGATAGTGATTGCTGAGAGCATTGGGATTTCCTCCTATGCTGTCTTGCTTCTAACCATGATAAATTTATATAAATTGGGTTATGGTATGATTTTAAGTTCCAAATATGCTCTCCAATCTTAACTTCGTCTATCTTTTCTATCAAGTTTTGTGACCAAATCACATAGTCAATGACACTTGCCCCATTGTATGTGTTGCAAGTGAAGTTCCCAAACCTTTTCCATCTATCTAGACCATTGCAAATAATTAGGTTGAAAGCACCACACAATGTAAGCAACTCCTCTCCAAAATTTTACTAACTTTTCCATCTTCTAAACACCTCACCCATTGGGGATTCTCCTCTTTAGTGAGCCAAATAGAATTGTGATCTTCTTTGCAACAATGAATACTAGCTTGTTGATTTATTCTTCTAGCATTGAAATATCCCACTAAAAGAACTTCTCCCTGCTGAGAGTACGCGACAATATCTTGCTTTAAAGCTGCATATAGATCCTTGATGTCTAGCCCCTTATTTTTGTAAGTTTTTGAGACTCGACGGGTAAAATAACATGCTGCAATATTCTCATTCTCTGATATTTTGAACCATAAATATTGTTTATTTTCATCTTATTTCATTAACTGAATGTGATGGCCTTATTTTTCTTTCACTAAAACTAGTATTCCCCCATACCCTTTGCCATTTTCTGCTACCTTGTTCCAAACCGCTAACTTCAAATAACCGTCAAACACAAGAGTTTTACAACCATCATGTTCATGACTTTCTGAAAGACAAATTACGTATCTACCTTCTGCAATAGGCTCTAACCCAGGTCCCCTTCTCCAAGGGTAACCTCTACAATTCCAATAAACTAAACTTAGGTAGACCTGGGTAGGATTTGACTGCTACACTGTTTGGCACATAAGACTCAAATTTGAGTCTTCACCCCTTTTCATCCATATTGATCTTGTTGTTTTCCTCCATATTATCAAATTATTTGTTTTTTCTTTATTGCCAGTTCACTGCCCTGTTTTACCCTGAGGCCCAAACACTGCAATAACTACTTTACCATTGTACAACCATGCCCTTTTCCCTTCATTTCTCATTGCTCTAATTTTCTCCACTTCTTCCCTTCTCTCCTCTTTTTGTTTCCTAGTTAAAGCTTCACCTAGGAAGAAGTGCGAGCCTTTCAAGGGTTTCTTTTATCCCAAGAGATGGTGTTTGTGTTGCACGCTTGCCATGGTGACTTTTATGGGTCGAGGCCTCTCTTCACATATCTTCCCCACCCTCCTTGCTTGAAAAATTCCCCCTTTTCAATGTAGTTTCTCTTTCAGAAAGTCTCTTGTCAAATTGGGAGTACTTTCCTTCTTCGCATAATGTCTTATTCCCCTGATAAAAAAGTTTGTTTCCCTGTCCTTTATTTCTTTGTGTTCTATTTCCTATGCTCTATGAGCACTTGCATCTTATTCTTCCTCCGTACTTATTTAATCATTAGTGTCTTTAGCTTTGATTTCCTTTGGACCATCTTTCCTATTGTTATTTTTTTTTTCATTCTCTTTCAAAAGGTCTGTTTGCTGAGATACTTATGTATCTACTTGAGTTGTTTTAGAAATTATCACACCCTTGTTTGTTGCTATTGATTCTTTCATGGTTTTCCACGCTATCTTCATGCTTTGCCATTCTTGTTTTCCTATCTTGAGAGCCTCTTCTAACATTGTTACTTGTTATTTTAAAATTCTATTACCTTCCATTAAACGTCGATTTGAAAATGTGATCTCTGAAATTTTGCGGTCCCTTTCCTCTTCTTTGGCTTCCAAAATCTCTAGCCTTATCCTAGCCTTCATCAGTTCTTGGACATAAAGATCCGTGACCAAGTAAGAGGTGTAGATGTGGGACTATAAATAGTCGAATCTTCTTTATTTATGTTGCTCTTATTTATTTTCTTTCTCTCGAACAATTTTCTTCTTCTTTGTTCCCATTTAAGGCGAGCCTACCTACGCCTTAAAATGCCTCAATATTGCTTTGCATTTACCCAAATTCACTTTCCTATTTTATCAGTTGAAGCGATTTTGACTTGACCCAAATGATTTTTTCCACAAAACCAAAGATTTCCTTGTCATTTTTAACACTTATTATTGATTTGCATTCCATTCTAAGATGTAACAAAAAGTTGAGACTTGTGTGAAAACAAGCCTCGAGAACTCTTTAAATGAATCTAAAAAACTGTGAGACTCTTGCCCAAAATGTGCTTTGTGCTTGAATACCGAACAACAACGGCTCTAATCGAACCGGGGTTCAAATCTCCGCGTGTCGGTCCAATATCCCTTAGGGTTTATACTCGCGCGAGGATTTGTATAGTTGAGAAGATCTGCATGATCCCCGAATGTCGTTCTATTTGTGTTGAAACGTGACCAGAATTGCAAGTTATAACCCTAAACGCCCACCAGGTTTTGTATGTGGACGTGCCATGCTGAAGTCGTGCCCAGTCAGATCTCCAGTCAATACACGAGCGGAACCTGTTGATGTAGCAAAGTCAGTGTTGCGACCGTGGATGTTGATGCAGATGAATTCAATGCTATAAGCACTTGAAAAGATATTAAAAGGTGAAAACATGCTTTTTTTAATTATTAAAGAATTAATTTCTATAAGTCCCCAAAAAAGAAATACATTGTTTTACAAGTCTATGTGGTTGGCATTGGTGTAGACAGGGGAATTGCCACATAACCATACATTTCCCCTCATAATTTTGTTATAGGAATACAACCATCTTGGACAATTTTTTGAGGTGAAATATTATAACCTACACATAAGTCAAAGCTTCTAACTATACAAAGGCAGTAGGACCATGTTTACATCAGTGTTCGAGAAAGAGAAGCGAGGTTTTAACTACGTCAACCACAAAAGATCAACAAAAAGAGAATGAGATCATTGACAAAATTAACAATGAGATAATAAGTGAACTAAAATGTTGAGATAAAATGTTGAGATATTAATGTGAAGGGTGTTACCATAAAATACTTTATTTTTACCCATGATGACCAAAATTTGATAAGGACAATTATAGTGAGACCATGGACTTCTTTTTTGTTTTGGGAAACAAATTCCATGCAATAAAATTGTTCTAAATTAACCTTTCAATTGAACATAAGAAGTATAAATATAAGAGTTCCTCTCTCTAGTGAATATATTGAAGATCAACTTTCCAAACTTTGTAAAACTCTTTGTTGAATATAAAATCTAGGTTCCAATTCCGTTTATGGTTTTCATTACTCGTTTAGTTCTAGAGTCATATTTTAAACTTGACTAAGGATTTAATGGCCTACTTAAATAAGGCAGGTTCTATCATTTCATTTTATGTGTTTTCTATCCCCTAAATCAAGTTCATAGATTAACAAGCTACATAGCAGCGAATACCTATTGCCTAGTTTAAATATAACTAGATTAAAGTAAAAAACTATGAAGATTTGGCAAAATGGAAGCCTGTATAGGTGCATGCAGAAAGCCCAAACAAAATTAGAAGAAAAATAAGTAAAATTAGAAAATATATTAGAAAAAAAGAAGGCCGTGAACTACAATTTCACTACCAAATTCGACTATTTAGGGATATATTATTTTGACTCATGAAAGTGACAATATCTATCCACCATGTAGAACTTTTACTCATAAAGTTAAAGAATTTTACATTCAATTTGAACTCTTTTTTAATGAATGGTTTTGTAACAAGTTATGCAATTTGTAAATTTTAAAGATTTTGATAACACAATGTTAATTATTTTCCTTCATAAATATACCCATTTTATGAATTTTATTTTAAGCAGAAATCTTGGTTTTTTTCCATAAAATTTAAATAACCTAGAACACCAATAAAATTTGTTCAAAGTTAGACCACACTAATGTGCTTAGTTTATTATTATCTTAAAGTTTTAAATTTCTATGGCCCCACATAGATGAAGTATTTCACATAGATGAAGTAGTTCATAAATGAATTTTAATGTTATTGTACATTTCTATGGACTACACTTATGTGATTAGTTTATTATTATCTTAAACCTTTATATTACTATGGTCCCAAATAGATGAAGTAGTTCATAAATGACTCTTAATGTTATTGCCCATTGCTATTTATGTTATGCTTTACATAAGGATTGTGATTATTGTCCAACATACTCATCTTTTTTTGATGAATTGAAAAATTTAATATATTAATAAAAAATAATATTTTTTTTTGTAATTCTTCATTTGTCCATGACTTTTATCTTGACTCAATTTTTTACTGGACTAATGGTCCACTTTAGCCCATGAGTTCCTCAATTCTCTACTCACATGCACACATTACTAATGTTTAATTATTTCTTAGAGAATATTTTGGTACATAAGCACAAACCAAATTTATGAGCGCTATATTCTTGTGACATTAGAAAGTGTATAGTAAAACATGCACCACACAACTTACAAATTTATCTTTTTTAGGTGGATACTATTTTTACATATGATTAAATTGTTAAGCAAGGAAGAAATTAAACCTGGAACCTCAAAGAACCGAAGTCCTCACTCAGGATGCCTCATCTAGGTAGCAATGATTTTATCGTTAATTTTATTATGAAATAATATTTAAACCAACTGATTTTATTGATAAATTTATTTTACAAATTAATATAAGAAAAACACTCCAAAATTCTTATTTTCCAAATCGACATGACATATTCTAAGCAAAGTTTGCCAGGTAGTTTTAGTCGTCAAATACTTGCTTAAGCAAGAATACATTATCTTCTTTATGGGTGGGAAGAATATGGGTTGAAAACTATTTTTTTTACACAGGAAATATATTTCAAATTTAATTATTTTTATTGAAAGTACAATTTAATATAGGAGATATTGTCACATTAATGTGTTATATTTATTTATTTATTTCGCAAGGAAAAATCCTAACTTTCATTATATATAATATTGAAAATTACCTGTTGTAGATGCTTCCATGAAGCATATATCAAAATACTGATGGTCGAGCGACAAACTGAAATTGGTTGTTTACATTACTGTAATTGATTTGGTGCAAGTAGAAATAAATATAAAATAATAGTGTGTGTCTGAATATATATAATAATAATAAAAATAATAAAAATTTGTTTATGTGCACATATAAATCATATGATGAAGATTTCTTCATATTTATTAATATGGAAGGCTAGAATATTGATAGATATCATTTCCATGGAAATCTAATAGTGAACACTTAGTCAAAGAGCACAATAACAAGATTGAATTCTTATTAATACTAAAAAATAAGTTTTCAAAATTTTATTTTCAATAATCATGGGATTCTAGGTTATGTGGATTAAAAATGAAAGTTAAAATGGTTTCATCTTTATTGCCGTTATATTTAATTTAATTAAAAGTGACCAATAAAATTTTAAGAATGAAATATGAAAAATATTATAATGTATTTAATACATGTAATTTAAAAAAAACAAATACAAATGTGTATTATTTAACATGGAAAGAACACTATAACAATTACACTCTAGATGTAATCTAGAGTTGAGAGACATTAAATCTCTTTGTAAATAGTCAAATTCTGAGTTAAAAATACACACCACCAAAAATTTGATTTCTCTTAATGATCTAAAATTAAAATAAATCTAAATTAGTCTTTATAAAATTTGCATATTGATAAACAAATCTATATTTTATATAAACCTTATATTATAAAAATATAGACCTTATACTATAAAAAT
>APFE031373494.1:68831-96128 GCA_000404065.3 Pinus taeda
TTACAGGCTCGCTCGATACAACGTGGGTCGCGTGATGATGTGGAACGAGGGCAGGTGATTGAACAAGGCGAATGATTGTTTTTGTTCAGGAACTGATTACAGAGGATACCTTCGCTGATGTTCAAATGGCCAAATAACATGCAGGTTGTTTGCAAACTTGGTGTTGTTAAAACATACAAAAGGTTTAAGATGTTTATTGTGATTTCAGTTATTGAACCAAGAGGTTTATTTTACAACTCAGTACGAGGGCGATGTGTAATTCTATCTGTGTTTAACATGGAGTGACATGTATCTCTAGCAAAATACAAATAAAATATTCTCTAAATAGAAAAACAATGTTGACTATAATAAAAAAAAAAACTAAAATAATGTAATTATGTTTGTGTTTAACATGGAGTGACATGTATCTCTCTAAAAATAGAAATAAAATATTCTCTAAATAGAAAAACAATGTAGACTATAATAAAAAAACAAAAATAATGTAATTATGTCCGTGTTTAATATGGAGATGTATCTCTCTCAAAATAAAAATAAAATATTCTTTAAATAGAAAAACAATGTAGACTATAATAAAATAACAAAAATAAATACGCTATGCATGTTTAGTGAGTTGTCCATATGAGATAATATGATTTTTGAGCAGAGAGGCTCATTCTACAACCCACTATGAGGACGATGTGTAATTCCTTCTGTGCTAAATATGGAGTGCTAATTCTTACTGTGCTAAATATGGAGTCGACACGTGTCCCTCTTAAAATAATAATAAAATATTCGCTAAATAGAAAAGTAATGTTAGCTATAATAAAAAAACATAAATAAATATGCTATGCATGTTTAGTAAGTTGTCCCTATGAAGTAATATAATTTCATATCATCTTTAAAATGAGGTAAAGCAATTAGAAGTAAAAACAAACTTTAAAATGAGGTAAAGGAATTAGAAGTAAAAACAATGCATGAGTAGGATGTTTAAACCTTATACTTTTTAAAAATATTTCAATCCACGGTTTAAATAAACTATTTCAAGACCTATGTTAACTAATTTTTGTTAATATTAATTTCATATATATATATATATACAATGTTAAAAGAAAATATTTTAATGCTGTATATAATAAAATATTCAATGTCCAAAAAAATAATAATTGAAAGTAAAAAATAAGAATAAGAATAATAAGAGGGAAATGTGTAATTCATTCAATTCTTAATATAAAATTAGTGTGTGACATTTAAAAATACTCATAATAACAAAAACAGTGCAATGCGGGTTATCAATAATATATTTTAATATGCAAGATTAACTAATATTGACATAAAAATATATTAATAATAAAAAACCATTTTAATGTGCGTAATGTATTCTATATAGCATTGTAGAGAGAGAGAGAGAGAGAGAGAGAGAGAGAGAGAGAGAGAGAGAGAGATCTATTATAGAATGAAAGAGATGCATATTTTTTCAAATGTTTTCAAATTTTGCACTTTAAAAGAAGTTTACGCCTAAAAAAATTGATCCTTCTCGGCTCATGTTAGATTTGTACTTAAGATGGATCTATACCAGTAGAAATGAAACAATTGGTTGCACTGTTTTTCTCCCTTGGAGAAAAGGGATGACCATTGTTAGGTGAGCCATCCTTCCTCACCCGCCATTGTCAAGTGAACACTCTTTATTCACCATTCGTTGTTAGGTAAGCCTATTTTGTGGTGTAAAGTGACTTTTGAAAAATGGGCATGAGAAAAAAATGGCACTTTATAACTAAAGTTATTTAATGATGATGAACACGATTTGAATTCTAGATCACTTATTTCAAAATGTTACTCTAACCCGGGGAATTAAAACATGATATATTTGAAGTATGTAATAAGTTTTGTTTTGTTTTGTTTTGTGTTAATATAAAATTAATGGCTCATTTGAATAATGGTCTTACATCATTTGCAAACTTGAATGTTTTGTAAAAAATCTTTAAACTCCCATTAAGCTTGGTATTTGGGATTTTCAAAAGATGCATTTCAATCTAAAGAAAAGTCCAAATTATGTGGTATATTAACTCAAAAAAGTCAATGACATGTTGTTTAACTTATTTGAAAGCAATAAATTTATTGATAAAAGCTTTCTTATTTACACAATGGTCCTAATGTATCAAGGTGTAGAAATATATGAAATATAGCAATTAAAATTATGTTTTTAATTTATCTTTCATTTTTATCAATGTGGGTCTTCTCAGAAGTATGCATAATGGGTACTTATTGGATGTGGAATTTAATTCTGCATCCAACGAGTGTCCACACTTAAAATTTGGGTAAACCTATAAGGAGATAGCCAAAAATACAATTAAAAAATAGTATTTTTTCCTTTTCCCCCCAAAATTCATAACTCTTATTTTATTACTTTAATTATTATTTTATTATTTTTCCTTAGGAGGCCACTTTTAGGCTGAAATTTCCTCTAATGAGGAATTTTGCATGGATAACAAGTGAACACATCCATCCAATTGAATATTTCAATGAATTTTGGAGAGGTTGTGGATGACTTTTGTTTTAGACTATGGAGGAAGTGTGGGAAATTATTGTTGGTTCGAAAGGATATTTCTAATCTAAGTTGAAGATATTGAAAGAGAGGTGGAAATAGTTAGTTGGCATAGTTTTTTTGGTTGAGGTTGCGAAGGTTGTTAATATTCGGTTGAGGGGTAGGTTGCAAGGAGAGTTGCCCCACAAATTTGGTTGTCCAAGTCTATTGATTGTTGCTTGAGCTTGGATTTCCTCATATTATTCCTCTTTGTAATTTAATTTTAGTTGCTATATTCCATATATTTCTACACCTTGATAGATTAGGACCACTGTGTGGATATGTAAGTTTTTATCAATAAATTTGTTGCTTTCAAATGAGTTAAAGAACATTATATTCAATCTTTAGTTGGTTAATCAATAATTATTTTCTTTTGGGTAACATGTGAATGAGTGTTTTTTAATTGATTAATCATCTTAATACCTATTGAATTTATTAGTGATAGAAGAACAAATTTCTTAGTTTAACACTACTTGCGTTGTTAGTCCAATGGTCTTGGCATCACACCTCAAATAATTTTGGTTAAGACTACCTAAAAAGAGTGTTCTTAGCTAGAGTACTGACTAGCATTATAAGGGCCTTTAAGTACATGAACATTGTAAAGAAAGAGACCTTCTCATGTTACCCTCTTGGTCAGGTAAGGAGGAAGCAACAAATAAAGATGAGGGTTTCTCCTTTGTTATTCTAGATATATAAAGGCCTTCATCCTTGGGAGGCTTTCACATTGGGCTTTTAACTCATTTGCTATATTGGTTTTTTGAGCTTCTTTAAACATAAGACGTGGAATACATTATGAACTCTCCCTTTGTTGGGAATCTCTCATGCATAGGAAATTTCTCCAACTTTTTCCCATATGATCCATACAATTGGGGTTGGGACTATGACACATACAATTAGGATTGGGACTAGGTAATGAGAGGAAGGGTAATTATTCTATGTTTGTATGTTGTAATATGTGCCTTGGTGTCATTCAACTTGCCACTTTCAAATGCAATGGTTCTATCATCTTATACGAGAATTACTCCAAGAATGAACCCAGAAGAATCACACTCTAGTAAAATTTGAGTGAAATGAAGGGTAGTAGGCAACGTATTCAACCAAGGGCTTCTTTCATGCATTTAAAATCTTATTGTGCTTCAAGGGACCAATTAAAGGCATCCTTCTTTTTTAAGTCAATGAGGTGATGAGTAAATAACAAATAAATATGCACCATTCACTCTTGAATGGCTTGGGCCTTGGAAGGATTAGAACAAATACTAGCTATGGAGATAATATGGTTGAGATTCCTAGGTGTTGATTTTTGGTAGTTGCGGTCGATATTAAAAATGGAGGAAAATTAAAATTTGAGTTGAACTGTTAAAGTTTGCCCCAAAGTATAGGTCGGCCCAGTTAAAGGACACATCATTTGGGACTCCTACAAACATTATATAAAGACACTCGACCTCCTCATTTTTGGAAAAATGCACTGCAAACATTTTCTCTCACACGTGGAAAGAGCATTAAGGAAGAGGCCAAATTTCTTGAGGAATACAAAGTTTTCTGAGGCTTTGATCAAGTTGTTCAGAGGTCAGTTTGACTTAGTTTTTTGAGGCTTTGACTGAGCTGTTATGAGGATAGCTTGATAGGGTTTTCTAAGGCTTTGACCGAGTTTGTAATGGGTAGTTTGACCACATTTTTGAGGCAGTTAACTGAGCTTTATTATGGGTAGTTTTACCAAGTTACTATGCTGACCAGGTTTGACTTGTGGGATTTCTGTGGTCCATTTGACCTAATTTGACTTATGAATACCATATTGTAACTTTGTTGAACTGAAGAATTTCTCCTATATTGTAGGGTTTTCTCCCGAGTTTGGGTTCCTAGGTGACAATTTGTGTCTCTGTGTGCTTTGCTGTCTCTTTATGATCCTACTGTCATTGTTGCATTACTGTTGAGATTTTATATGTATACTTTCTTAGTGATACGTGTGACATAATTTGATTGAAAAATCATTGGAAAGTAATTATCAAATTAGAAGATCATATTTCTCTTGAAAAATCAACATGGCCTAGGTGAAAGAGAAATTGTTAAAGGGACAACGCTAGCCAATAAAGAGGACATGCCTTACAAAGTATATATCGCTACTCAATAAAAACGACAAGCCTTACGAATGATATATCGCTAGTCAATAAAGATGACAAGCCTTACAAAGGATATATTGTATCATTAATAGTTTCCTTGAATCTGTAGCAACTAATGAATTATAGTTCGAGGTTTGAGCTATATTGAATATCTGGAGTAGGCTTAAATTCAAGAAGGGTTTTTTAACTTGTTTTTATATTTTTGTGTGGTGGTTTTCTGTGCACACCTTGCTGGCTCTAGAGCTTATATTTAGCCTCTCTAAGGAAAAATATATATGATCTATCTGATGGGAGAAATACAAGACTATTACGAGGAGATCATCTAAGGCATTTTTTGAGCACAAGACAAACTTTATTTTGGGATAATAACTCGTTGATCAGAAGATGAATTGAGGCATTACTAGATAGAATTTCAAGACAAATTTTACTTGTTTTGAATCCCTAATCCAAATTTATCTGAGGCTAATTGCATCCTATTTTAGGGAAATATTTTGAGGCCTAATTCAACCTTGTCTTAGGGAAATTTTCTGAGGTGAATTTGACCTTGGTTAGGGTAGACTTGAAGTCACTTTTAGAGGTATTCTTGAGATCATTCTTTGGGTTACGAGTTTGTTTGAGGAGGATTGTAACATGTTCTCAAGAACATTTTTGTAAAAAAATTTATTCATTGCTTAGGAAAAATTCTGAGGCATATTTCTGATGACCTAAGTTGACTCTAAGGATTAGTCTAATACAATCTCAAGGACCTTGATACAAGAATCCTAAATCAGACCCTTGGTGTATGTCTACATGTTCTGGAAGAAACCCTTGTTGTAGTCCTTGAGCAAGCTATGATAAAGTTGTTGAGTTAAAGGACATAGTAAGGGTACCTATAGTATTTTGGTCAGAAGCTTAGAAGTGCCTCAAACTGTGGAGAGGCCAACGAGTTGGTGGTGGAGACTATTGTTCATTATTGTTGAGCATGTATTGTGAATTTTGTAAGCAAATGTGTGTATAAAGGAGCCTTCTTTAGCTATAGGGAGCTAAAGAGAGGCTCTCTCATATAAAGAAAGTAAGGCCATAGATGGAAACATAGAGAAGTACAAAGCGAGATTTGTGGCAAGAAGGTTCTACCAAAAATAGGGAGAGGACTATGAAGATACATTTTGTCAGGTACACTTCTATTAGAACTATTATTTCTATTTCTTTTATTATGGGTTCAAAAATTACATATGATGGCCTCTTTTCTCAATGGAGTAATTGAGGAAGAAGAAGTGTATATAGAGCTAACTTAGGGTTTTGAGGGACATGAGAGGGAATATCATGTTTGTAAACTGAAAAAATATTTGTATGGACCTCAAGAATGAAGGAATCACGTGATAGAGGGAGAAGAAGTGGCAAGAGGATTTTCTTCCGTGATAGAGGGAGCATCCAAGCCCTGCTTCAGTGTCAAAGGGAGTTGACCTTTGAGTTTGAGATGAAGGGTCTAGGTTTAATGCATTGCTTCCCTAGTCGAGGGAAGCATACTATTGAAATCCTTAAGAGATTTGGGATGATGGATTACAAGTCCATGGCCACTCCCATGGTGACCAATTTGAAGAAGTTGAGAGGCTTTGATTTAGATTTGGTGGATCCCACAATGTATAGACAATCTAGCAAAGTACCAACTGTCCAAGTGGATGTCATGAGATTGAGATTGTTATACTAGATGCTCAAAGAAAATAGGTCTCTAAGAGTAGTATGTCTTTTATGAGTGGATCATGCGAGACAACATATATGATTCTTTACTAGGAAGTAGCAGTAGTAGAGGGAGTAGCCAGGATTTACATAATAGGATCTATTTCAGTGTCAGAGGGAGCACTTAGTTAGGGTGAAAAGAAAGAAGCTATGGTGATGGATCCAAAGAAGATGTTCATTTTATGGTTGAGCCGATACATGCGACACAACATGTGTTGAGGTACCCACATAACACAATGGATATGGATTGAGATATGTCTCAATTGATGAAGTAGAACTCTCGGGACATGGAAATTCAGTTTGAGTAGAGAGTAGAAAAGACAAGAAGAGCACATTAGGATGTTGCTTCTGTTTGGGTTCTACTATGATATCCTGGATGAGAAAGAAGTAGACATCTATCTCACTCATTGTTCCGAAGGCTGAGTATATTGCAGCTAGTTTGGTGAGTTGTGAAGTAGTGTCGCTTTAGAAGGTGTTTACTTGATTGTTTGACTGGGTGCTAGAGATGATCGTGATGACATGTCAAAGCACATTGATATCAAGTACCAAGACTTGGTACAAAAGGGAGAAATATGGCTCCAATACATTTCTATGGAAAAGCAGGTTGCTGACATTCTCAAAAAGCCTCTATCCCAGGATGAAGTTTGTTTACTTTAGGGACAAGCTTAAAGTGGTGGATAATGCTTCACTCAGTTAGTGAGAGTGTTGATGTTGTAGCATCAAAGGGAAGATATTCCCCCTAGGTCAAGGGTATTTCCTAAAATCCATGTAAATGTGGCTAGGGAGATTCATTAGAGAGTGTCAAGGCCAAAAGTGCTCCCCAGGTCAGAAGGTTCTAACCATATTTCAAAGGGTTACTTGGCTAGTGGGTAGAGTGAGTGCCCCATAGAATCAAGCAAGTGTTTTACCATCCAAGTATCATGTGCTAACATGAAGGAATGGTAAATTGGCCTAGGGTTTCACCATTGGTCAAGGGAATTGACCTAGTTCCAAGTGATGACTTAGATAGTTGATGATCCAATACTAGTATCGTGTTTACTTTGGTCAGAGGGTACCTGACCATATTGCCAAAGGGTATTTGGTTTGTAGGTGACTAGATCCATTTGCAAAGGATATTTGACTAGTGGGTAACTAGATCCTTTGCATGATGCTAATGCAAGATGTTTTTTACATGGTTATGGAATAGAACATGAAGTGGATGGATACATTAACATAGTAGGCCCATTCAATTTTTTCTTGGGATGGAGAAACTGCTAAGCAAAGAGAAAATATGGGGAAGTCGAGGTGAATACCTTTTTAGCTAAGAGGCAGTGTTGATTTTTGGTAGCTGTGAAGGGTATTCAAAATGGAGGAAAAAATAAAAATAAAAATAAAAACAAAAATAAAAATAGAAATAAAAATAAAAATAAAAATTTGAATTAAATTTTTCAAGTTGGCCCCAAAGTATAGGTTGGACCAGTTAAAGGACACATCACCTGGGAATCCAACAAAAATTGTATAAAGACACTCGACCTCCTCATTTTTGGACGCACACAACAAATATTTTCTCTCTCTCATTGTTGCGAAGAGGACTAAGGAAGAGACTGAGTTTCCTAAGGAAGATGAAGTTTTCCAAGGCTTTGACCGAGCTGTTATGAGGTCAGCTTGATCAATCGAGGCTTTGACCAAGCTATTTTGAGGTTAGTTTGATCGATTTTTCTAAGGTTGTGACCAAGCTATTCTGAGGTCATTTTAACCAAGTTTCTAAGGCTTTTACCAAGTATGTAAGGGGAAGTTTGACTACATTTTTGTGGCAGTTGATTGAGCTCTATTATGGGAAGTTAGACCAAGTTGTTATGCTAACCATATTTGACCTGTGGGATTTTTATGGTTTGTTTGACCTAATTTGACTTATGGATATTAGATTGTAACTTTGTTGAACTGAAGAATTTCTCCTAGAAAAGATTGTTGGGTTTTCTCTTGAGTTTGGCTTTCCTAGGTGAAAATTTATGTCTCTTTTTGTGCTTGACTGTATCTTTATGATCCTGTTATCATTGTTACATTACTGTTGATATTTTATGTATAATTGCTTAATGATACACGTGACATAAGTTAACTTGATTAAGAAACCATTGGAAAGTAATTATCAAATTAGAAGATCAAAGTTCTCTTGAAAAATAAACACTAGGAAAGCCTCGAAATATTTGAATCCTTTACATAGAGCTTATGTAGCACTAAAATACCTATTACAAAATTCAAACGTTTTAAATTCTTCGAGAATGTCATTTCTATATATGAGTGTATCAAAAAAGATAGTTAGAACAAACTGATGAATATACTAACCAAATTCATTAAAGCTTGAAATTTGGAAGAGTAGTGTAAATGGCAAATGATACCATCTACAGTTAGAAGTGGCATGATGGGTCTCAAATGTAGTGCTCTTCTAGTCTTAGGGCCATATAAGTATTTGATAGTACGTTGAATGAAGGTCAATCTTAGAAAAGAGCTTGGCACCATATAACTATTCCACTAGATCATTTATTCAAGGAATAGGGATCTTATTCTTGATGGAAATCCAATTAACTTCTCTATAATTATTACACAAGCAATGTGAAGCATTTTTTTTCCTACCAAGACCACTAGGGTAGCATAAGGGATCTCACTAGGGGTTCCGGTCCCAATGTATAAGAGCGTCTCCAAATTTGTCATATTGATATGAGTGCACCAATGGACCTTTCATGGTGCCCAAGTCAATTTGGACCTTTCGTTGGACCTTAGTTTGGTGGATGTTTTGTAAGCATATTCTATAAAATTGTTTTACCTTTGAAATAGGGTGGAGAAACTTGGAACAAAAGGTTGTTGAGGAGTTAACTCCATACAATTTAAGTAATCCATGAAGTGAATGTGTCTCCTCTTCAAATGTTTTGGTGTGTTTGATTCCATAGTCAGAATGCTTTTAGGTTCAAGTCCTGTGAGGGTGATTTCTTGACCTCTTGATTAAAGGGAGGAATTTTATTGGTGGTTAGTGGAGTAGGTACCTATGGAAAGGAGCCATTAAATACCCAAAACAACGTCTACTCCTCTAATATCTATGACATTGAAATCATCCTCAACACTGTAGTCCTCCACTATAAGTTCTACTTGTGCACCACTACTTCATATTGAATATGTTTTTGGCTTGTGACATTGATGGGAAAGTGTTCAAGCGTATCTATATTGAGGCCGAAATGCTTATGTTACTTCTTATCGAGAATATTCAATGAGCTACCAGGATCAACCATAATAAGGACCATTTTTTTTTTTAATATGGACAAAAACATGAAGGTATCAATTTTACTAAACCCAATGATTACTAGAAGGAAAATTGAGGGTTCTCTTATATCTAATGGTTTATGGGTTCAATCTATGGAGCAGATACATTATGGGGATATTTAGCAAGAGCATCCTCAATAGGTTCAAATTTGAGTTGATTGGTGTAAGTCATGAACCAGAAAATGTTTCTGGTGCAAGCATGACCCTCATCCTAGTGTGGGAAGCGTCTATGAAATTGATCTAATTTTGGGTATTAAGGTTTTGGATGTGTTAATGAGTAGGTACTTTGCTTTGTAGCATCACATAATTTTCCTTTTCCTTGGCCTTTTTATCCTATGTTTAACCCCTTTTCCCAATATGAGGCTTTCCCCCCTCTCAATAGCTTAATCACGATTTTTAACTCTTCTGGCTATAATAATGGTTTTTACAAAGGAGTCTTATTTAAACATTTTTGTTATCTCACACTAGATTCATAAGGTAGATTTGAAACATAAATGTATTATAATTGCCTTCTAGAAAATTCCCTCGAACTTAAAAATTGTAAGTAAACAATTTCCCAAGTTTAGAATTTCTTCTTTAATTCATGTTTTGCTTATGAATCATTATTTTGCAAGGAGACAAAATGCATGCATTTTATTATTTTGATGTAACTTTTAGCATCAAAATATGTATTGATAGCAGGAATTTTATTTTCTGCAAATGTGGAATTACATCCATTGGAGGGTACATCGACATAACTCATTCAGATAACAAGGCAAATCTTGGGGTAACCAAGATTGTTCACTTAAACTTTATGTACATGGTGAATCTCACATGTATTCAATAGGGAAAGAGCTCCTCATGAACATGGTCTCACTTATATCCCCTCTTCCTTTCTTTGTCACAATCTAGTGCAATGACTCACATTAAATAGTACACAATAATTCAAAAAAATTAAAAGTAATGACTTGTCATATTTGGAGTCATACCCTTTTCTATTATTTCAATACTTTACACATTTATGTGATAAAGAAATTAATTTGTAACCTTTTATGTATTTATACTTTTAAACATTTTATTTTATTTAATGTATTGAAAAATTCGTCTATGACATTTTCTTGTTCTCTACTCATTGGATGGTGATATATGCTGAAGAACTTAACCTCATAGTATTTTTTTTGTAAGCTTGGCGGACTACATCTTCATCATGTCCAATGTTATCACCCTGATTGGGGGAGGGAATTGAACCAGTGACTTCGCATCAAAGAGTGCATTAACAAATCACCCGATCACCATCTATCCAAGACCCCGTGGACAACCTCATATTATTATTTTAATTAATTTTTTTTTTTGTTAAATTTTTCAAACCACTTATCTTTTTATCAAAATCTCAAAATCACATTTTATATTTTTAAAATAAGTATGAATTGTCATTGGTTAAGAACAAGTTAAATTTACTCAATTTTAATACTAACTTTTCCTAAAACAAATTATTCACCATGATTATATATATTAAAATAACATATCTAAATGATCTTATTTCTTATAAATATATGTATTGGATATATATTTTTTCAACCATGACAATGAAGTATTATAATTTATACGATATCTTATTTAAATAAATATAATGCAGATTAGTAATTGAATTACTATGCTTTATTATTGCTTCTAGGGGCATTTATAATGTAATGTAGAAAATATGTCGTAGTGACACCCTAAATAAAGCATTACATAAAATAATAATAATAATAAAATATAAATTGAGGAAGGGGTGTCTTATTTGAAGTGTAATAGGGATGTAGTATTCCTAACCCGGAATATATCTCAAACCCCAACAAAACTCAACCAAATATGTGCAAATGATATAATAACCCAGAAGTGATAAAATAACAGTGGAATAGCATATAATAATGTAAACCGGAAATATAAGTAGATACACAAGAAATGCAACGAGGAAAATGCTAAGCCATTTTATTATACTGAGCAATAAAATGAGTACAAGAGGTGATAAGACAGATGGCACCTCGACTTGCACCAAGCAAGTGAAGAAATACTCTCAAAATGGAAAGAATGGCCTCTTTGCGTGGATGTCGCTGCTGTGCTGCTGTTGCTGCTAGGAAACAAATGATGATTCGGGGCTGCTCCCCTCCTTAGAAAAAGCTGAAACTCTGGATTCAGGCTCTACTCAAGAAACCCAGAAAAATCCAGAAAGATTTCATGGAATGGCCAACCCCCGAAAAACACCCTCTTGGGGTTCTGCATAGTTCCCCAATGCCCTACGTTGCCACTGAAGAAAACCCCTCTAAACTCTGCCTAAAACCCTGCCAAAAATCCTCCAATGAGACAAGAGCTGGACCCTTGCTCAATCACCTAGCATAAATCCACCTGCAAAACCCCAATCCTGCACTACAACCCAAAAAGAACTGCATCCCTCTCCAAGTGCTGCACAGTCCTCCAAAATGCTGCTAAAACCACTGTTGGAATGATGATGAAACTACTTTTGAAACACCAAAGGAAATACCTTGCCCGGGCAGGCACTCGAAGTCCCCCAGGGCTAAGGGTGAGATCTCCGAACGGAGACACTCGATGCACTAAATAGTGTTGCAGACTAGCTAAATAGCTAGTGTGCTCAGAAGTCGAATGACTAGCTCCAAATGCACATAACTGAATGAATCCAAAATGAGGGGGTTCCTCTCTATCTTATAACCTCTGCCTCTCATAATCCCTAGGCTCACCTTCTCCTGCGTGATCCCCTTCTTGCCATGTCTTCCTTCCCTCCTGCGTAGTCCCTCCATGTGTCTGCGTGGGCCCCATTTCTGCATCCCCCTTTGGCCCCCTTGGTTCCCCCTTTAAGTCACAACGTTGTGCTACTAGGAAGTGACTTTTTATTCTAAAAGTGAGTTATGTCCCCCGTCCTCACTTTTTTATTTACAAGTAACTATAGAAGGCAAAATTCTAACAAAATCGAATATTCCAATTAGCCATTGCTAATTAGGAATATTACAGTATCCCCCGGCAAAATGTTGCTTGTCCTCAAGCAACTGAAGTGATGGATGCTACAATATCTTCTCACTCTCCCAAGTGGCATCCTTATCCGACAAATTCTTCCACCTCACCAAGAATTTCTGGACCGTCCTGCTCTGCAGCTGCCTCTCCTTGCTATCAATAATAACCTCTGGCTACAACACCAAATGCCCCTCATCATCCATGGGTGGTAGCTCATTTGTCACCATCACCTGCTGCCCCAATGCCTTCTTTAGACATGATACATGAAATACATTATGAATCTTGCTGCCTTGGGGCAGCTCCAACTCATATGCAACTTGCCCAATCCTGTGTATCACCCTGTATGGCCCATAAAAGTGGGGCTTGAGCTTCTCAGCCCCTTTCTGCTTCAGTGACGACTGTCGGTATAGCTGTAATCGTAGGTAGACCATGTCCCCTACCTCAAACTATCTCTTTGCCCGACACCTATCGGCATACAGCTTCTGCTGGTTTTGCACTGTGGCCATGTTATCCTTGAGAGCTCGGAGGATATCCTGACTCTCTTGGATCCAAATCTTGGCTCTAGGAGCCTTGCTATCACCAAACATCACGTCAGTAAAAGATAAAGGATGATACCCGTATAAGGCATAGAATGGTGACATACCAATGGACATGTGATGTGCAGTGTTGTAGCAGTACTCCCCCAGATGTAGCCACTTCAGCCACGCTCATTGCTACGTACTAACATAGTTATGCAAGTAGCCCTCCAGCCACTTGTTAACTATCTCTTTCTGCTCATCTGTCTGTGGGTGATAACTGGTACTCGGTGTCAACTCCGTACCCACCAACCGGAAAAGCTCCTGCCAAAACTCACCCATGAAATGGTTGTCCTTGTCACTGACGATGGTCTTAGGAAGACCATGTAGCCTGAAGATCTCTCTGAAGAACAACTCGGCCAATTGTGCTACTGTATAGTGTGCGGAAATGGCAAAAAAATGTGCGTAATTTTTTAGTCGATAAACGACAACAAATTTACAATCCTTGCCCTGTACCATGGGAAACCCTATGATGAAATCCATCGAAATACTCTCCCATTTCCCCTCCGGATTGGGAAGAGGCTGCAATAATCCTGCGAGATGGCTCATCTCTCCCTTGTTCCTCTGGCAAACATCGTACTCCCTGATGTGCTGGAGTACGTCCTCCTTGAGGCCCTTCCATGAAAACCTCTCCCTAATGGCCCTGTAGGTTTTGGTAAAACCCTGATGTCTTGCCAATGGTGAATCATGTGATGCCTGGAGTATCTTCTTCTTGAGCTGAGACCCCTCAGTCAAGAATATTTGGTCCCTATAATAGATGATCCCATCGACCACTCAGTACCTGTCATCTGCCACCTGCCCATCCAGAACCTCACATGCAAACCTATCCTTGGAGTACTCTACTAAGAGTCGAGACCTCCAATCGATATCCAAGCTCATAAGAGACAACGTGGTTGGTCTACGTGAAAGGGCATCAACTATCACGTTGTTCTTACCCTTGACATAATCAATGTCAAAGTCATATGCTTGGATCTTGCTGATCCACTTCTGCTGCCTCTCCTGTGGCTGCTTCTGCTCCAAAAAGAACTTGAGGCTGTTGTGATCAGTCCTCACCCTGAACCTGTTACCCACTAAATACTGCTGGTTAGCCAATGCATGCATGATGGCCAGCATCTCCTTGTTGTATATAGAATACAACCTCTCGTGCAGAAGGAGCTTCCGGCTCTTAAAGGCTATAGGGTGACCTCCCTATATCAACAATGCGTTGATCCCCTCTCCCAACGCAGCACACTCCAAAACAAAGGGTTGCGTAAAATCTGGCAATGCAAGCACTGGGTAGCTGCTCATAACCTCCTTGAGCTTGTCAAAGGCTCGCTGGGATTTGTCTGACCAACTGAATGCCCCCTTCCTCGTCAAATATGTCAGGGGTGCAGCAAGCTGTGATAAACCTTTGACGAACTTCCGGTAGTAAGTACAAATGCCAATGAATCCTCGAAGTTCCATCACATTTCTTGGCTCCGGCCATTCCCTGATGGCCCTGATCTTCTCCCTGTGGAATCTCACTCCATCTACTCCTATGATGTGTTCCAAATACAACATCTCCGTCAACCCAAACTCACACTTGGAGAGTTTGGCATAGAACTGCTGCTCTTGTAAGATATGCAATACCATCTCAATGTGCTGGAGATGCTCCTCCCAAGTCCTGTTGTAAATGAGATTGTCATCAAATAACACCAGCACAAACTTCCTCAGGTGACTACGGAAGATGTGATTCATGCAGGACTGAAATGTAGCGGGGGCGTTGGTTAGCCCAAAAGGCATCACCAAGAACTCAAAGTGCCCATAGTGACAACTGAAGGCGGTCTTGGGAATGTCCCGCTCCCTCATGCGAATCTAATGGTATCTCGATCTCAAATCAATCTTTGAGAAGAATCGTGCTCCCCTCAACTCGTCCATCAACTCATCGATCCTGGGTATGGGGTACCTATTCTTCAAGGTTTTCTTGTTTAGGGCCCTGTAGTCAATGCACATCCTCAATGTACCATCCTTCTTCTTCACCAACACCACAGAAGAAGCAAAATGACTCGTGATCGGTCGAATGTGCCCAAGAGCCAACAACTCCTGGATAGCCCGCTCAATCTCATCTCGATAGGCCTTTGGGTGCCTATAGGGGGTGGTGATCACTGCCTGGATGCCCTGCTCAAGCTCGATAGTGTGCTCAAACCCTCGATCTGGTGGCTATCCTGGTGGAATCTCTCCAAACACTATGGCATACTGATCAAGGATGGACTGGATCTGGATGTAGCATCTGTTTGTAGTCCCTGCCTCTGATGCTCGCAACTCCATTGCCCACTCTATGTCTCCCTTTCGGAAGATTGCCTCCATCCGATGAGCCGACACAGTTGGAGGCAGATATGTGTGCTGTCCCTGTATCTTCTCATGCCTCCCTGTCTTCTCATCATCCCACTCCATCTCTAGGGTCTTCCAATCCATCGTGACCTTCCCTAGAGTGATAAGCCACTGAACACCCAGTATCATGTTGGTGTTCGGGATATCGACCACGAGAAAGTGGTCAGTCAATCTGTAGGTGCCCATCGTCACTAAAATCTCTGGAACATATCAAGCACACGTCATGGTCTGATCTCCTAGGACGAAGACTGAAAACCCATCGAAACTCTCTGTCTGAATACCTTTCCACTCAACCATTTGTGCATCGATGAAGTTGTGGGTTGCCCCATTGTCAACCAAAATGGATATCCGCTAGCCATGTACTATCCCTCGTACGCATAGCGTCAGATACTTGGGAACTCCTCACAATGCTGCAGGGGCCCCTCCAGTAGGTGCAAAAGATGCACCACTTGCTGCTAGCGGTGGAGGTGGCAAAGATCCCTATATGGCATGGCTATCTCTTGCCTCCACATCATCCTCATCATCCTCTTCTCCACTGCTCTGGGAGAAGACCTCAATAAAATGTGCTTTACCAATAGCACATCTATGCCCTGGTGCCCACGGCTCCTGACATGTGAAGCACAACCGCTTCTTCTTCAGCTCCCTCTTGACATCGTCCTCGATCTACACTTGTCCTGGATTCCTCTTTGGAGGTGGAATCCTCACATCCGGGTCCTGGGTAAGACATCCTGTAAGTCCCGGGTCTTGCTGATAACGTCCTGGAGTGTGGCTGGTTTAGTGGATTGGAATAAAACTCGAAGTGTCTATGCTAGCCCATCAATATACATATAGACCCTCCGTGCCGTGGATAGGTCTGGCACCATCACGGAGACCCTCAAGAAATCTGCAATGTAGGTCTCTGGGCTCCCTGTCTGTTTGAGCCTCGTTAGCTCAACGAAATGCTGCTCTAGATCCCTCTAATCAAATGCTCCATCAGTCTCCTGGTAAACTTGGCATATGTCGTCACTGTGGAGTGCCCCAGTGTAACCATCCCATGAAACCACCAATCTTGGGCCTCACCATCCAAATGCAATGTTGCCACCTTGATGGCCTTTGCCTCTGACATCTGGTTAAGCTGGAAATAAATGTCTAGTTTCTCCACCCAAGACTTTGCCGAACTATTTGATGTGCAATCAAATGTAGGCAAGTGGAATCTACTCACTGCACGGTAGGTGTCGCCATCATGGTAATGCTGGTACCCTCTGTGATGGTCGTGGGGTCTACTATCCCGCTGGAGATGAACAAAATCTTTGAATGAGAGGGCTTCCCTGAACTCCTGCCCATAGGCCTAGTACTTTGCAAAATAATCACCCATATGCCTGGGCTCTGCCTCCTGCTGGGCTATGGCCCCCATGTATGCTCCTAAGAAAGTGGGCATGGTAGAGCGTGTAGGGGCATGTGAGGCCACCTGCTGTGCAGTATCACGCTGCTCTAGCAAGTGATGGGATGCACCTGATCTCTCACCGATCTGAAAGACTCGTGGGCTCTCACACTGTTTGGCCTCTACTACTGTGAATCTCTACCCCATCACCTCAATCTGCCTCGACAGATCCTGCATTGATTTGAGGAGCATATCCGTAAATCTCTTCCCGTCCTCGTCAGCCATCTATTCTGCGTCCACTACTGGCTCTCTTTGTTCTGCGTCTACCACAGGCTCCTCCTATTTTGCGATCACCACAGGAACACAGTCTCCCTCCCCATAGGTATTCTCCAACCTACGTCCGGTGTCTCTGTACCTCCTACCTCTGTAACAAATGTAGGGTTTTTCCCTTGGTGTCATAGATTGCTAGCTCCACGGGCTGAGCCAGATCTATGCTCTGATACCACTATAGTATTCCTAACCTAGAATATACCTCAAACCCCAACAAAACTCCAACCAAATATGTGCAAATGATATAATAACCCGGAAGTGATAAAATAACAGTGGAACAACATATAATAATGTAAACCAGAAATATAAGCAGATACACAAGAAATGTAGTGAGGAAAATGCTAAGCCATTTTATTATACTAAGCAATAAACTGAGTACAAGAGGTGATCAGACAGATGGCACCTCGATTTGCACCAGGCAAGTGAAGAAATACTCTAAGAATGACAAGAATGGCCTCTTTGCGTGGATGCTGCTGCTGTGTTGCTGTTGCTTCTAGGAAACAAATGATGATTCGGGGCTTCTCCCCACCTTGGAAAAAGCTGGAACTCTGGATTCAGGCTCTACTCAAGAAACCCAGAAAAACCCAGAAAGCTTTCCTGGAATGGTCGACCCCCAAAAAACACCCCCTTGGGGTTCTGCGTAGTTCCCCAATGCCCTACGCTGCCACTGAAGAAACCCCTCTAAACTCTGCCCGAAACACTGCCTAAAACCCTGCCAAAAATCCTCCAATGAGACAAGAGCTGGACCCCTGCTCAATCACCTAGCATAAATCCACCTACAAAACCCAATCTTGCACTACAACCCAAAAAGAACTGCGTCCCTCTCCAAGTGCTACGCAGTCCTCCAAAATGCTGCTAAAACTACTGTTGGAATGTTGATGAAACTACTGCTGAAACACCAAAGGAAATACCTTGCCCAAGTAGGCACTCAAATTCCCCCGGGGCTAAGGGTAAGATCTCCGAACGGAGACACTCGATGCACTAAATAGTGCTGCAGACTATCTAAACAGCCAACGTGCTCAAAAGTCGAATGGCTAGCTCCAAATGCACATAACTGAATGAATCCAAAATGAGGGGGTTCCTCTCTATCTTATAGCCTCTGCCGCTCATAATCCCTAGGCTCACCTTCTCCTGCATGATCCCCTTCTTGCCATGTGTTCCTTCCCTCCTGCGTAGTCCCTCCATGTGTCTGTGTGGGCCCCATTTCTACGTCCCCCTTTGGCCCCCTTGGTTCCCCCTTTAAGTCACGACGTTGTGCTACTAGGAAGTGACTTTTTATTCTAAAAGTGAGTTATGTCCCCCGTCCTCACTTTTTTATTTACAAGCAACTATAGAAGGCAAAATTCTGACAAAATCGAATATTCCAATTAGCCATGGCTAATTAGGAATATTACAAGTGAGGCCATGCAGAGCTAGCTTTGTTATCTGGTTAGTTAAGTTTTGGGTTTCTGAGCTTGGTGTGTGGCCACACATTTCTAGGTTTAGAGGTCTTTTGTGTTTACTCAGTTGTTTGAGGGTTCAATGGTCTATGGTGAAAAGGTCTTGGGAGAGGAAGTGGGAATCTCTGTCTCAAATTTTGGGTCTTTTGTTGAGTCTAGGTCAAGTGTTTAGTGTTATGGTTATGATTTAGTCTGTTGGCTCCCAGGGCTTGTAGATGTTGAAAAATTCTAGGGAATCAATAGTTAGTTGATTTCTCTACTTGTGATAATTACTTGTGATAGTATTTTTACTTCTTGGTTATGACCTTCTCCTCTTGAGTTATTATTGTGTTCCTTTCATAAAAAAAATTACCAAATCATGAATAATAAAGAGACAAGAGACACAATATATTGGCTTGTCAGCTAGAGTTAAAACCTCTCACTCTTTGGGAGGGAAACCCAAACAAAATTCTTCTTATAGAACCTTTAATTTACGAATACCAAGACCACGACAAAGACCCTTGACACTAGAGTCCTCCCAAGACCAAGTCACTAGCCTCCTCTTCAATGTTGCTCTTTCTCTTCCTTTTCTTGACTTCTTTCATAATTTCAGCCTCTCCTTGTAGTTCTACAACTCCTTTCTTGAAAATGGACACCCTATATCAGATTTTCCTTTTGAATAGTCTCCTCCTTGAAGGAGATTCTTTCCTCTCTTATTCAGCTTGCTTCAACGAAGTTCTTCACCCAATTATGTGACTGCAATCTTCGATCTTCCCTTATCTACTTCAAACCTGTAATTCTCGTACGTGTGAGGGTAGATTGAATCCAAAAAAATCCTCCAATGATGACCCGTCATCTTCGCTATCTTTCCTTCCTTTTTCGTTGGCTTCAAGGCTCTCTCTAAGAGGATTGGCACACTTTTGGTTGGAGACTTACTTCACTAAAAATATTTCCTTCAAATGAGGTCGAGCACTACTATATATACTTGTTTGTCCATGTCCTTTAGACTGACATGATCTCTGGATTAGGCCGACAATTCCTTTCTAGAATAATATTTCCATTGTAGTTTGACTTGAGTGAGGGATAGTGACAAGGTCTTGAAGGGTTACTTACAAAGACAACTATGCCTCTTTACAATGTGTAACATGTCTTCATTACATTACAATGACTCTTTTGAATTTTATGACTAGATGGAAATATCCCTAAGGGATCTCAATGGGAGCCTTAACTAAAAATAAAATATCTTTCTCATGAAACCCATGATGCAAGAATTACAATAATTTTATTTTTATTCTTTACATCTCTTACGTAAAATCATAATTACATGTCATTATGAAGACCGAACCTAATTAGACTTTTCGATGGTAGAAAGTGAGTCTCGTTCTTTTTCTTTCTTTTGTGCAGGAAGAGGCATTCACAATAGTTGCGGGAAGTGAGTTCCCTGGGTCTCAACCATGCTACCAAAACAAAGGTTAAGATGTAGGTGGGGAGGTGGTGGTAGAGGCCAACAAGGGAAATGGGGTGGTAGACTCTTTGCACATGACTCTACTGCCACCTTTTCTAACACTGTGCTGCTAGAAACCAGAAGGGGAATTCATAATCTTGAGACCCAATCTGGAGTTGAACAACAATCCCTCTCAGACTCTGATCTCATGGAGGATATGTTCTTTTGGGTTCCTAAACTTGGGAATACTAGAGGTTGGAAGAAACAATACTTGAAATCGGTGGCTCGTCATTGGAAAATGAAGACTTTGTTAGGCCTGGTCCTGAAGGATAAGAAAATTGATATGTACAATATTTTCTCATCTTTGGAGGATATTAAGTGAATAATCAGGTACCAACAGTTCTGCCTAGACAAAATTGACTCCTGCTTAGCACATGTAGATATCCACATTGCATGTGAATCAGAAGGGGATGACCTGATGGATCCTCTTGGGTCTAGCGTGAGGGCTCCAAAAAATATTTCTTCTTCAGAGAATGACTAACGAGCTTGGTTGGTAGGCAATGCTGCATGAAGGTTGTAATGAAGTTTCTTGGCTCATGATGCAGTATGCTTGGTATCTCTTTTGGTCTCCTAGTCGTATGTTGGTCTGCACAGTAACTCCGACCTCACTTCTTTGGGGAACTTGACATATTTTTTGGTCTCCCTGTCATAGGGACAATGGTTGGTTGTGATATGGTCTTGGTCTGGTCATTTAGTGTAAGGGTCATAAATTTTTTGTATGGTTCTAAATCTGTTTTTTTGGGTAGACCCTTTATGGTTGGAACACCAATGATGTTGTTTGTATTTTGGAACATTTATGGTATCTTTGTGTAGGTCTGTAAGGAAATTATAAAGGCTAGCCCTGGCAGAGGCTCTTATGATATCTAGGGTATGCAAGTCTTTAGTTAGTTGGTGGGAATGGAGCCTCTATTGGTCTGATAGACTAATGTAGCATGCTGAGGAAAGTATGAATCCTCCATGGTCTCTTTGGAACTCATGAAAATCCATGTAAATCTGTTTTTTAAGTAATATAAAGCCTTAATTCACAAAATAAAATAAAATATAATGTCAACTTAATTAAAAGAAAACTATTAATAAAATTGTGAACATTTATTTATTTATTTTTATGCATGTTATATTAAAATAAATTTAAATTAATATTCATTGTTGAGGCTCCGAAATTGCCTTCTTTTTGACAATTTTATCATTCATTTCACCTATTTTGTTACTTATTCCCATCTCATTACACCTCTTCCATGAGTTAAGAGTCATCTGGGCCATGAAAATATATTAATAAGGTAAATGTCCATTATCATCTCAAATCTATACATTTTTCTTTATAAAATTGGTTTTCTTAGACATAAGCTACCAAATTGTGCTTGCAGCTACTCTAAAATTCTATAGCTGAATCAAAAGTTCTATAGGTTCTCATGTGTTAAAAATCGACTGGAGTATATGGGAGGCTGCCAAATGTTGCCATGATGGTGATCCACCTATTAGCCATAGGTGTAAGTTCACAAATTCAATACATCTCTTAAGTCAAACCCTCGGTCAAAGAAGTTGTGTCACACTTGTAGTAGTCAAGATATTAAGAGAGAGAGAGAGATCTATCATCAAGCGAATGAGGTTCAAGAATGAAGATTTAAAGGATAGAAGATGATAATGTGTCTTATGATTCGCTTCTCCGATAGCGAATCGTGAGAAGGAAGATTCTCATTTTAATTTAGATTCTAATTATCAAGTAGCATAATCTCGAAGTTGTTAATTTTGAAAGTCTATATAAATGCTTCATTTGGAAGCAAATGACAGTTCATAAGTTGATATTTCCATACTTATTGTTGTGGATAGAACTCTGTTTTACACATTTCATACAATATAAATAATTATGATGGCATTGCTTTAATCTCTATTGTTAATTTTAAGTTCATGATATAAAATTTCTACGTACTCATACATCTCAAGAGGTTCCCCTTGTAGAAGTGTGAGATGTACAATAGTGTTCTTTCAATTTCTTATGCATTGTTCCAAGAAAAAACTTTAAATTCATGCTTTGTTTTGTTTTAAGATTATATGATATGTTTTCTTAGTTTAGATTGCATTATGTTATCTACTCATTTGTTTTCCTTTATCATCCATAGGTCAAGTTCTTGAGAAAATCCAAAAATAACCAAAAACATTTATTTCGTTGTTCTTTAAATTGCTTAGTCTCAAATTTATAGATAGTTGATAGTTATGATTAGCTCTAATTTGGTATGCACATATCAATAACTTCAATAGGATTTATGCACTTTAATTTCAGTTATTTGCTTCTTGCTTTAGAAAGTAGTTTCATTTCTTTCTTAAAACAAAATATTATTGGTTTCTATAGATTAGATTTACTTTCAAGTTCAATAGATTAGATCTACTGTTAAGTTCAATAGATTAAATTTAATTTCAAGATCGATAGATTAGATTTGTTTTCAAGTTCAATAAACTATATTTATTTCCAAAGCTCGAGAGACTAGATTTATTTTCAAGTCCAATAGAATATGTTTTGCCTTTATGATCAATATAATAGGATTTTAAAGCTTTCATAGTATATAATTAGAGTAGCATTGTTGTTTCAATTCAATGAAATATATTACTTTTCAAGTTCTGAATTTGATGCTTTATTAGTTATAGTCTTTAAAAAAGAACATGTGTGTGTGTTCATTTATATTTTTTTTATGAATATGTTTCATTTTAGCTTTGTAATCATTTCTATAGGTTAATTGCCTTTTCGATTGACAGTTAATTTCCTAACATATATTATGCAAGTGTACTTCACAAGTGTACGAATCTAGATTGATAATTCTTCTAGATTGAGAATTCAATGCTAAGTTATTTAACTATCAAATAATCTACCCAACATTCATAATCATGATATTTCAAAACATATAATTAATAAACATATAAGAATTAAACAAATTTAATTAATAAACATATAATTAGAAATAAATAAATATATATGTGTGTGCGAGAGAGAGAATACACACACACACATAACAATCATATTTATTTAAATTGAATTAATAAATATATAAAAATTAATACCCACACTAAACTCTTTTATATATATAATTCAAGAACCCTAGATATTGGTGACCACTATATCCACAAAATATTTGTATCAGACAGATCCACCGGAAGGGACCACCTCCTGTCAGCTCAACCACAGAGTATGACATTGAGGGTGTTGAGATAATTGAACCTATGATCTCTCAATAACAAATGTGCTTTAACGATAGGGACTCAACCAATTAATCTAACCCTTGTGGCTATTTTAATAAAAAAAAAAAAATAAAAAATATTTCTATATATGGAGATGTGAAATTTATATAAATAGTATTATTAAGAACCAACATAGATCCATTTAACTTTAGACCTATTCATTGACAACATGGTTTTCTGGAATGACTCCAACAATTAAATTATTCTTTAGCGGATATATGGGCATGCCAGGAAAAAAATACCCAAAACAAATGGAAGATGATTTGGTATCTTAAGCTATGGCATAAGGTAACTTTGTTCCTCTTGTTGCTTATCCTTAACAAAACACTAACCTAGGATAAGATTTAGAGAAAAGGCTCTCAAGGGCCCTCTATATGCCACCTTCGTTGTACCAACCTTGAGACTACTTAATACTTGTTGAACAATTGTGACTTTCCTTCTAGGTTATGTGATTGCATGTCTATTGGATTTCAACAATTAGATCGAAATAGAAACAACATATTATCAACCATAGAGGAATGAATATTGTGGAGTAGGAGTATCCTCTCTGTGGACAAATATGATCCCTCTAGCCCAAGAGAGTGGGTCTAGCCACAAACAAGACAATCTAATGTAAACTTCCTTAGATTAGAATCGAATAAGAGAGCCTACCTCTTATAACACTAATCCACTTGATGGTGATCTTGCTTCCTTCCTCCAACTTCCTTTTGTTACTTTCGTTCAAATACCTAAAGCAAACATGCAAGAAACAACATCAAACATGATAGCATAAAATCGAATTCAATCTACTTAAAAGGCCAAGGAGTTTTAAGCTATCAAATGTAATATTACACACGATATAGGAAATAAAACATTAATTTTATTAATATAAACTTCAAAGAGAAATACAACCGAAGCCTTGACGTTGTAGGTTCCCTTTGACATGTATGGGTTCTAGCACCACTATAAGCATCTCATGATTCACCCTCAAAACAATGGAAGTTCAAGGCCTCTTTCCCTTTTCTCCAAACCAAACACTATAAGCTTATTCTCCCTTCACACACAAACTAGAAGGCTAAGGTTCTCAAAATGGTTATCAAGATTTTCAGATTATTTGAGCCCTTTCATAAGCTAGCAAAGGTTGTAAAATGAGGAGTTTATATAGCTTTGATAGAGGGGAAATGGATCCTCTTATGATGGGAGAGGCCTTATCCCTTTGGGTTTGTTCCATTTTAATAGGGGAAAAGAGCCCAAACAGTGTCTCTCAGCTCTATCTTGCTCAACCATTTACTAGAATTCCATTCACGAAGCTTCTAGACCTGGAAGCTTCGTCTCCATTTTTAAAAACTTGCCAAAAGAGGGTCGACGCAGGTCATGAATGGTTTACCAGTGCCATTCGGTGCTAGGCCCACTGTTAGACTCTGCAAAGCGGCGCAGGGAAGAAACTGAGTGCTAGCACCAGTCTTGAAAATTGAGTTTGAAGGAATATTCTTGGGAAATGATGTAAGAGGGAAATGTTTTGTAGATGAAGAGGGATGTAGGGACATGTCCTTCATGGTAGGAAAGCATATAAGTGTCACTATAGAGGTCCTATAGGATCGAGGAACAAGGAGTATAGGGACAATGACAAAATAATGTGTAACAAAGATCTACCCCTTTATCCAATCCAATACTAAATAGATCTTGGACACTTTTATGTGATTATCTCATGGGAATCTTGGAAATGAAAGGATAGAAGAATATTTAAAAGTGAAATAGCTCCCATGGATTTAATATGGAATTCTATCTTGAATAAGATCATAGACACTATTTGCTAATCCCCTGGACCTCCCAATATTGAGATTGTTGCAATCATTAGGGAAAGCACATTCTTTCTTTATTAATTTTCCATTAATCCATCATTTTTCCTCAAGATCCTTTGTCTTTGACAATCTCTTTAAGTCACAACTATTGGTCTCCTCCCTTGACCAATTTTTTAAAACTAAACTTTGGTGGGGCTTCAAAAGGTAATCCAAGATAAATCAATTTTAAGGGTGTTTTCAAATCAAGTCTAGGTCACATAATTCATATTTACTCAGGAGATCTTGAGGTAGACAGTAACAATGTCGCTAAATTATTTGTCTTGGAACAAGGATACTCATGGCTAGAAGAATCAATTTTCAAGAATTGGTAATAGAAGGGGACTCAAAAACAATAATTTAAATGATTAGAAAACTCCAATATGGCTCACACATTTCTAAAGTCTGAAGTAGTTGGAGACTTCATTATATTTTAGCAAGGGTAACAAAGCTTTTGGAAGGAATCATGACTACCATTCTATCCCATGTTAGGAGAAATGGAAATAGATTTGGAGACAATTAGCTAATGAAGGCTCAAATTTAAAATTGACACCTTGGACGAAAGTTGACTTAAGACATTCTAGACTGTTTGAGAAGTACATGTCAAGAGATTTTCAATCATGATTTTATCCCCCACAATGGGTGATCGAGTGTGGGATCTGTGCTAGATTCCAGATATACTAGAAACATTGGATACCAAAGTTCCAGTCTTAGCCAATAATATGGTAGGAATCACCTTCATTCAATTAAGGGAAGACAAGGACTCATAACTACCAATCTAGGTGAACTACCCTTTTGAATAACATGATAAAGCGAGCCTACATTTATGTTATAGTTTTTTTTTATAGTGGTAATGGTGTAGTTCTGATCGTTAATATTTGAAAAAATGTTTTTATCAATTGTTCTTTTACTTTAGATGATAGACTTATAGAGTTGACGATATACAATGTTAAAGTCTTGAGACTACTACTATTGGTTTTGTTTCCCATGTGGCAGACCAATAGCTTCTCGATGTCTGCTATTTTTCTTATCTTCTACAAAATAACATGAAGTAACTACCTAACCTTAAACTTAAATTCTTTAGCAGATATGTTATTACATGTATAATGATTTCATTTAGTTAGTGTAATATATTTACGCAATTGTCATTATATCTAGAGGACTTTTCCAACTAAATATTGAAGAAACATTATTATATAGCATTAGATCATTCTAAATTTATAATTAAAAAAAGAAGAGTACAAATAAGATTTAACGTAAAAAAAAAGTAAGGAGGCTTTAAAATAAATTTAAATTTATGTTTTTTTAATAGAAATAAGAAATTATTAAATTTAATGTATGCCATTAATAGTAACAAAGATTTAGGGGTGGTAGGAGGGGGAGGGGTGCTCTATGGCCTTGAGGAATTTAAAGTTGCAAAGTATATATGGGGCTTAGGATGCATTAAAAACAACCAATTTGATGCTTATGCTCTCTACTAGGGGATTCAATTAGCAAGAGAAAATCATGTATTTTTTCTCAATGCTTTAGGAGGCTCCCTCCTTATTCAAAATTTGGTGAAGGGATCCTCTCCAAGAGATAAAAATTAGAAAGTCATGTGAAAATTATTATGAAAGTAGTGGAAGGGTTCTTGTCTATAACATATTTCCATGTTCTCCATGATTTCAATAAATATGTAGACTTATGTGCTAATGAATGTGTAGGCGGCGCTGGTGATCCGGATTTAAACAGGAACGCAACAAAATACAGAGATAACCATATACACAAAGATGCAATGGAAATAATACTTCATTTCATTAATGGAAAATACTAAAATATGCTTACAACCAGAAATAGAAATAAACCAGCTAGGGCGATGGTAGCTTATCTCTGAGAAGATATGTGGCAGCTACATGCCTTTGAACTGTTCTAAAAACTGTGTTACAATGAGTCTCCAAGGCCTATTTATTGTTAAGAAACAATGGAAAACCCTTCACATTCCAAAACCTAACCCTAGAAGATGAAACGCCAAATTGTGGGCCCCGTTTTGGGTAAATTGGTACAT
>APFE031373494.1:101497-113986 GCA_000404065.3 Pinus taeda
AACCCTTCACATTCCAAAACCTAACCCTAGAAGATGAAATGCCAAATTGTGGGCCCCATTTTGGGTAAATTGGTACATTAATTTCCCGGGGTCGTAACTTTGGCATACGATCTCCATTTGACGCGTATGATAGCTCGTTAGAAAGGTCTATCCGAGAACTACCACTTTGGGAAGGAAAACATCGGTCCATGGACCCATGTTGCCCCCAGATTTCCCAAAAAAATTTGTTTAGGGCCTCAAAACAGTTCCGAAAGTTCAGGACCCGAAAAACTGCTAAAAATAGTAAACTGTGCTACAATTTAGGAAACTAAAAAAGCTAAAAGAGACAATTGTGTGGTCCAAATGGGATGGGTGGGTGGCCACCAACATCCACCTGGATCAGCTGGACCCACCAACATTCAAGGGGTCTCCTCGATATGTGGTGCCAATTAGACCTCATACCATTTGGGAAAGGAGCCCCATCGAGAATATGGCCCGATTACCAATTTCTCAAAGATTTGCCTTGGCTCTAACTGTCAGCATGAGAGAGGAATACAAATGTGTCTTCGAAAATAAAGTGAGTGTGCCTGGTAAGTGTTTGGTTGTAAGTGTTTGAAGGTTCTTCTACTGCGGAGGGAGAAATAAAGCGAGCCTCTAAGAGAGAGGTAATAGTACCACCCTAGTAGAGACACTCGTAACCAAGAAGGATCTGTTTAACATCGAGCAGAATAGTCCACAAAGATGCGACGATCATTACAACCAATCAACAAGAGAGGTTTTTCTAATATGCAACGAAATATTCCACAAGGATGTGACAACAATAGTAATCATTACAAGAAATTCTCAATATAATAAGTACTAAAATAATTGGAATAGTTCAACTACTATAACACATATGAAAGCAAACATGAATTACAAACATCCAGATAATAGTCTTACAAATATTCATAATCCATGCATGAAGAACATGTTTTTTTATTTGTGTAGCTTGGAGGCACTCCAAGCCCTAGGGTTTAGGGTTTGGAGGGCGAAGCACCACAAGGGTAGCTTGTGGGCTTGGAACCCAAGTATGGGGTTTTTCACCCATCGGGATTTGGGTCAAAATTATGATGAATTTGAGCTTGGAAAAATTTTAGGTGATAGAGCTTGGTGAGCCAATTCCAATGCTCCAATGATCACTCAAATAGGAGCTCTAGAAACAAATTTATGATTTTTTGAAGTTGACTAGTAATTATTGGTTTTCAAGTCATGTAGGCTTGATGTAAAATTTGTCCAATAGATGGGTGTATTCATGAATTTGTGGATCCCTCATTTTATTTATAAATATGAGTGTTATTGTGTTTTCTTCTCGAAGGTGTACGAAAAGAAACTACTTTAGGCTGTGGATGACAAACAACCTTAACAATAAAATGGTTGCTAAACAATGTAGATCTGCAACAAATGATAGAAACAAAGCCTGCCAAAGACCTAATCTATGCAACAAAAATAGTTAAACGTAAGAATGGAATAGTAAAATAAGTGCAAATAACTCCAATTATCCAATGGAAACCAGATATATAAAGAATATATTTTATTAAACAACATCTGTGAAGGGAAAAAATAATATTACCAGCCCCCCTCTATGGGATGGGTTCTTGGCTATCCTCAATGTCTTCAGCTTTTGTGGAGTCTCTCTTCTCTATAATGTGTACAACCCATCAAATAAAATGTTTGAGCTCAATGAGAACTCAAATGGAAAATAAAACTTGTGTGCGACAATGATAATAATCAAAGTTACAAGAGTGAGTGCAATGATGAAAATGATCAAAACTGAAGAATGAATGTAAAACCCTTCTATTTATAACAAAATATTAGGTTATCCTTGAATAATAAACAATAATAAAATATTATTAACCCCATTCTAGAATTAACCATTTGGAATATTTATTATATTTGGTTTGGAGGGAAAAAATATTTAAACTTTTATTTAGAAATAATAAATAAATAAATGAATTATTTATCATCTTAAGAAATATGGTTAAGGAATAGTAAAAAAATAATGATTTATGTAATTATTCCTAAGGGATTTAGTCAAACTTGACAAAGAATAATAACTAATTAGTGATTAATTAATTATTCCTAGAGAAAAATAACATAATTAATGATTTGTCTATTTATTTCTCATAACTGGGTCAAAAGTGACAAGGAATATTAATTAAAGAATGGTTTATTTAGTTATTCCTAGAAGATAATCAAATAAATAGTGATTTATTTAATTATTCTTCATGGGTTTAATTATAAATGACTTAACAAATGTGGTTTATTAAGTAATTTTTTACAGTGAAAGCAATTATACTATGATAAAATTGGCCCTACATGGTGTACTTTGATCCATCTAGTAAATTATGTCTAGATGATCATTTTTTTGTGATAACAATGAGGTGTATTGGAGTCATTTAGGAATCCAAGTGTGGTAATACATCACCAAACGTAGATTTGGAATTTCAAGGAATCTGCAACCATATTAAGAGGCTGAGGAGCAGTGTGAATGAGGCCTAGGACAACATGGGCATTTTTTGTTAGAGGCCGAGAGCTGTAGGAGATAGTGTGTTGTCTCAAGGGCTGGTTGGCGTTGTTTAAGGGCTATATTGAAGGGCTATATTTGGGATGAGGAGATAAGGAGCAAGTCGTTGCTATTTTAGGGATCTTTGGTGGATTTTTAGAGGGGGTCGAAGACCTACAACAACTGTTGTGCTAGGCCGGAGGACATAACCAACAGTTGGGTCATCTCTAGGGCTGTGTTTGGGGTTAAACAAGGTAAAGACAAATTCCTTTAAAATTGGATTTTTTTTTTACAAGAACATCACTAGAATTGAGTTATTTAGTTATTTTGAAATTCTAAATCCACTATTTAATTCCAAATTTAATGAAATATGTGCTGGTAGACAAGGGCAGTGTAGGATTGGAGGAACCTTCCCTTGGTGAACCAAAACCTTAGAAGGCTTGCATTGCTGATTGCGTGTTGGGTGGAGAGTAGCGTGCTGTGCCCTAACCAGTGATGCAGTGATAGCAAGTGCAATAAGAGGACAACAACGTTTTGGAGAGGTGTATTGGGTCAAGTGTGTGACCGGATTGGATTGTGATTGCAACAACCTATTGGTGCCATGTGGATGACATTCTGTGGTGGTAAAATTTCTTCCTAGGAGCAAATTCGATAGTGATTGGATTGGGTGCCATAGATTTGATTGGAGGGTAGTGTGTTGGCTACCCAAAGTAGCCCTAGAGAAGTAGACAAGAAGGACGTTGTTGGTGTGTGATTGGGTGAAGTTTGCAGCCTAATGAACAACACTTTGATGGATTAAAGTGACTGCTAGATTGGCAGATTGGAGCTCAGGTATTTTCCATCCTAGAGAGCAGTTTGATGAGCCCGTGTACATGCAGCCAAAGTGACTTACAACATTGTTAGGAGGCAACCCTCTTAGAGTCTCGATGTGTAGTGGCCTTGATGGACTAAGTCACTACTAGTGAGTAGTACGAGAGCAAAGGATTGGCAGGACAAGATACGACTCAAAGTTGAGCAACAAATTTTGTCATTGTATCTTATATACCATAGGCTGTTGTATTATTCAGATTTGGTTTAATATAATGAAGATTGGGATTGTACGATATTGTACAATTTTGTTAAAAATCACATATATTTGTGCATATGTGATTTATTGCTTTATTTCTATTGTGCAAAGTGGTTTATTCTTGATATTCTTGGTTTGGTAGTGTCAGTGATTTTAAGACTCTAACCTTGACCCAAGGTCATGGAAATTCAACATGGTATCAGAGCGTGTTTGAGCTACTTTGGAAGTAAGTAAATCAGAGTTGTGCACAATGAAGTATAGTGTGAGACGAAGTTGGTCACATTGTAAGTGAAGGGCTCACTGCAATGTCAAAGTTGCAGGCAGGTCTTTCGTATGAGGACAGGTTGGAGGGGTTGTCCAACTAAATTCCTTCAAAGGAAAGGATCAAGTTAGTCTTGCAGGTCAATAGGCTCTCGGATTTTGCCAAGAAAGAGATCAGGAAGCCAATCGACCCTAAGGAGCTGGAAATATATGAAGATTTGGATGCGAGGATGAGATTGATCATTCTAGATGGTGTGAAGGATGCCCTAATACCTCATTTATCCAGGAAGAAAAATGCACATGAGATGTGGATGGCTCTTCAGAATTTATTCCAGAATAAGAACGAGAACCAATTATTGGTATTGGAGGATAATTTGAAGTCCACCAAGACGACAAAGTGTGAAAGCATGACCTCGTATCTGATGAGATTATCTCAGGTTAAAGATGAGATTGCTACCATTGGTGTGTTTAGCTCAGATGGAGATATGGTAAGGATTGTCTTCAAAGGGTTCACCAAGGATCGGAACCCATTCATCAAAGGGATTGTTTCTAGGGAGAAGCTACCAGACTGGGATATGCCGTGGGATGAATTCATTCAGGAAGAGTTTCGAGACGAGGATCTTCATCCAAAAAAGAAGGCTTTAGATGATGACATGGAAATTGCATCGCGAATGAAGGGTAAGAAAAATAAGGACTTGAGTAAAGTCAAGTGTTTCAACTGTGGCGAGATGGGTCATTTTTCATCGAGATGTCTGATGAAGAAGGGAAATGATGAGAAGAATAAAGGGAAATAGGCTGCTAGTGTTGCCACTTCAGCAGAGATAGATGATCTCTCAAGGGGATTGGAAAAGGAGGACTTTGCTATGATTTCTCATTTCTCGCAGGGTACTCACTAAGGATGAATAATATGTGGATAGTGGTGTGACGAAGCATAAGACAAGCTTACAAGAAGTTTTTGAGGCTCTAGTTGAATGTGACTCAAATTTTCACATGGTGTTGAGTGACAAGAGTGAGTTGGAGATCCGAGGATCGGGTGTTGTGCCATTCTAGATGGAGGTAGGGCATATGATGCAGGTCTAGGATGTATTATTTGTACCAGGACTTAGATATAGCATGATTTCCATCTTGATGATCGAGAGGAAGGGGTTTGAAGTCTTGTTCCAGGATGGGAAGGAAATACTAAGGCCCATAGGCTATAAATCTAATGGGATTGTACTCAGAGTTAGATAGCATGGTCTCTATAGGTTGACATGAAAGCCTGTGGATCATTGAAAGAAGCAGGTGGATCAGGTGCATGTTCCAGAGAAGCAGGAGTAGATGCAGGTGCAGGATTCAGAGGAGCAGCTGGAGGTTCTTGAGAAGAAGGTACACCTTCCCGAGAAGGTCTAGGTTACAGAGACTTAGAGGGAGTCTAGTTCGAGAGGGAGCTTGTGGATTTAGAGGGAGAATCTGTAGCCCAAGAAGAGCGCGTGGTCAGTGGGGAGCAATGGTGATCCTACAACTTCCAAGAATGAATTATGGAGAGAGTGGAAGATCTTACAGGATAAGAAGAAGAAGGAGATTTTTTCCAGCAGTGATAATGGCACTTCTGAGAAGGGCATAGTTCACTGTACAAGGATTGTTGCGATTGTGAGCACCAGGAGTTGGGAAAGTGTTGCGAGAAGTGATGATGATGATGAGAAACTTCCTAGTATTGGAAGTACCTCCCTTGATAAGAGGGAGTGTTTATTTGTGTAGCTTGGGAGGTACTCCACGCCCTAGGGTTCAGGGTTTTGAGGGCGAAGCGCCACCAGGGCAGCTTGTGGGCTCGGAACCCAAGCATGGGGTTTTGCACCCATCGGGATTTGGGTCAAAATTATGATGAATTTGGACTTGGGAAAATTTGAGATGATAGAGATTGGTGAGCCAATTCAAATGCTCCAAGTATCACTCAAATCGAAGCTTTAAAAATGAAGTTATGAATTTTTGAAGTTTACTAGTAACTATTGGTTTTCAAGTCATGTAGGCTTGATGTAAAATTCGTCCAATAGTTGGGTCTCTTCATAAATTGGTGGAGCCATCATTTTGTGTATAAATATGAGGTGTATTGGAGTCATTTAGGCATCTAAGTGTGGCAATAAATCACCAAGAGGAGCTCTGAAATTTGAAGGAAACCACATCCATATTAGGAGGTTGAGGAGTAGCTTGAACGAGGCCTAGGACAACGTGGATGTTTCTGTGTTAGAGTTTAAGAGACATAGGAGATAGTGTGCTGTCTCAAGGGTTGGTTGGTGTTGTTTAAGGGCTAGATTGAAGCATTGTTTGGGTTGAGGAGATAAGGAGCAAGTCATTGCTATTTTAGGGTGGTTTGGTAGACTTTTGGAGGGGGCCAAAGGCATACAACAACTGTTGTGCTAGACCGCAGGCCATAACTAGTAGCTAGGATGTATTGAGGGATGTGTTTGGGGTTAAACAAGGTAGATAGGGGAAGCGTAGGAGTGGATGAACCTTCCCTTACTAAACCGCAACCTTAGAAGGCTTGCATTGCTAACTATGCATTGGGTGGAGGGCAACATGGTGTGCCCTAACCAATAATGCAGTGACAACAAGTGAAACAAGAGGACAACGACATTTTGGAGAGGTGTATTCGGTCAAGTGTGTGATTGGATTGGATCATGATTGCAGCAGCTTGTTGGTGCCATGTGGATGACATTCGTGGTGGTGAAATGTCTTCGTAGGAGCATAATTGACAGTGATTGGATTGGGTGCCATAAATTTGATTGGAGGGTAGTGTGTTGGCTACCCAAAGTAGCCCTGGAGTAGCAGAAAAGAAAGACGTTGTTGCTGCATGATTGGATGAAGTTTGTAGCCTAAAAACAAACACTTTGATGGATGAAAGTGACTGCTAGATTGGCAGATTGGAGCTCAAGTATTAACCAGCCTAGAGAGCAGTTTGATGAGCCCATGTACATGTAGCAGAAGTGACTTGCAACATTGTTAGGGGGCAACCCTCTTGGAGTCTCAATGTGTAGTGAACTTGATGGAATAAGGCACTACTAGTGAGAAATACATGAGCAAAGGAATGGAAGGACAAGATACTACATTGAAGTTGTGCAACAAAGTTTGTCATTGTATCTTGTATACCAAAGGCTGTTGTATTATTCCGATTTAGTTTAATATAACGAAGATTGGGATTTTACAATATTGTACAGTTTTATTAAAAATTGTGTATATGTGATTTACTGCTTTATATTTAGGCTATGCAAAGTAGTTTATGGTTGAGATTCTTGGTTTGGTAGTGTCAGTGATTTTAAGACTCTAACCTAGACCCAAGGTCGTGGAAATTCAACAATGTTGGCCATAAGGCTTCTGATATTAAGTAAAAGTTCCAAGACACATGTATACAATGAACACCACTAGCTCCAATAGTGGTTCACTGGAGCCACTCCTTACTCCCCAAAAGAACTAGCTTGCCTCTCTAATGCCTTGCGAGAGGAGCCAAGTTGAAAAGTCCTTTGATCATACAATGAGGGTGTATAGATAGCCAATGACATGATATTTCATCTTCCTTGTGACTCTTTTACTATCCTCATCACTGTTTGGATTCCTATGACTTTTGGACTTTACATGACTCTTCATATTCTAGATGTGTCATTTGGAATTCCACTTTACAATACATTTTGAATAAGTAATTACATAATCCATAATAATGATGTGGAATATGATGACTCATGACATGACATAACATGGAATTGCTAACATGGAATGCATTATGACATGGCAATGTCAATCCATTCTTGCTACTCCTTGTTATGTATCTTCTTAAGTACACTCTTTTGTTCACCTCCATATGGCTTAGAGGTACGAAGTCTTCAATGATATCAAGTCTTGAGTTGTGATCACAAACTGGTGTCCCTTTGCTTTCTCTTGGTTAATTAGCTTGCATAATCAGTTATAAATATGTTCTTTATCATGATTCCCATCTTCATTTCCTTCATCATCATTTTTTCATGGTATGGTAATGTACTTGCATTTTCAATTCACTCATGACAAGACAACAATAGTTTGATAAACCCCTAGTCTAAGATGGTACATGTTGATCCACTTACTGAGCCATAATTAGATGATAGGATAGGAAAGAGGCTCATTAACTATGCAATTGCATAACTTAGGGAGTCATGCATGAATATTGAGCCTTGAGATTGTGTAATGCGTAGTTCAGGCTGGACCGAGGAAGGAAACTGTGTAGTCTAGGAGGCTAGTATGACATGTTGAGGGGATGGGCATTAGTTCAACTTATTGCACATTTCGAGAAGGAAAAGGAGGCTAGGTAAATGCACAATTGCTCAAATCAAGAGCTCAAGGGCTGAGCTTGATCTTAGAGACTGCGCAATGTGCAATTAAGGCCAAGTTGGAGTGTTGGATTGCATAATTATGGGGGCCAAGGTTGGGGCTTGAGCATTGGAACAACACAAGTTACAGTCCTGGGAGGCAGCGACTATGCATTGTGAAGTTTCAAGGGACAAGGTTGTAGCTTGAGGGTTGGAACTTCATAATGTGCAGTTGGGGAAGGTCGGATGAAGCTAAGTTGCCGGGAAATTTCTGAAATTTGGCCAAGTGTGGGGTCAGTGAATTGATGTGAAAAATGTGTGACTTGAATGTGATCACACACTTAGAACACTTGATGCCACAACAAAATAGATCATCCAAGACACGTAAACAACATAATTCCCTCAGAGCGATAACTTTGCAACGAATTTACGATAGGTGTGACACTAAAGATACACTTTGCGATGATCGTGACGAAACTTGTGCGACAATGATTAAAACTTTGGGAATGAGTGCGACAGGTGTTTACATGGTTAGATAAACTCATTCACATAGTGATAACCCCTTGAAACCATGAAAATATGCTTATATACATTGTGCGATAGCTAACATGCGAAAGACGACAATTTGTCTTTCTCGCAAAAGGGACCAAAACATTAAAAAAAACACATGGAATGGATTTCAATGTTTGCGATGACAATATACAAAACCAAAATAGGATCTGAAATTTGGTGCAGGCCAAAATTTTGGAGGTTGTTGTAGCAGCGAAAACACTTGGTGACATACTAGTGGCATTCCAGCTTCTTTGTCTCGATCAACTCTTTTGTGCAGGGCCTCAGTTCCTTAGGGAGTATTGATTCATCGTGCAGATCACTTTGGCTTCCCCACTTACCCTATGAATAAACATGTCCCCCTTTGTTCCTTTCTCAGTTGTACATAAGAATAAGATTCAACATTATCACAATGTTTCTAATTGGAAAGGGTAGTGTAGTTCACGAGCTTTAGATTTCGAGAGTATAGTTTTTCATCTTTGGTGTTGCTCCGCTGCCAGCAGGCCTGAACAGTACCCCGACGGAGTCACTACAGGAACACAAACATTGCTTCGTTTCTAGCGAGCCCAAACAATACCTTGGCGGAGTTGCTTGCTTCACCTCTCTGTGTAGGAAGCCTTTCTCTTCTTTCAACTTTATTTATATATTTAAAAGGATTATGCATTGGAATTATTCACTTTGTGGGTGGAAGAGGGATCTCAACTTATTAAGAGAAAAAGAGGTTGTTCCTTCAAAGAAGCATATAGAGACCTTTATTTTAGGTTTTCTCGTTTAGATTTTTCCCCTTTTCCTCATCCACTGATTGGATAAGCGTGAAAACATCGAAACATAAGAACCAAGTGAGGCATAAGGTTTCCAGAATAGACACAAAGATAATGGTTTTATCAAACTCTCCATACGAATAGATCATATTTTCCATCGGAACTTCATCGACCAAAATATGTGACCAAAACAAAGAAGGGGGGGGACGAAATTTAGCCAAATATTGTGGTATCACAAGAATATTTTTAATTCAGCCACATGCAAAGAAGCCATAAAACACGTTCACAAACAACACTTATTTACACAAACGAAAATAAAACATGACCAACAAATAGACAAGCAAGAAAATAAAATATCTACATAGGGCAGGGCACAACCCCAGATCATCATTGAAAATAATGTTTTAAGTCTTGGCCATTAATAGGAAGAGAGTCAATCCTCTTGTATAGTGATTGCATACGATATGTGTGTTCTCTAAGCTTTTTGTGTATGGTGAATGGTCCAATCCACATGGATTGGAACTTAGTGTGTTTTCCTTTTGTGGGCCATGTCCCACTTCAAGACTAAGTCACCCACACTGAATTCATTCTTCCTGGCAGACTTATTGTCGAACCATATGTTGATACGACTCTAGTGAAGTGAACATATTTCTTTTGCTTTTCTCCTTACTTCTTTAAGCTTGTGAAGGGTGTCTATCCTATGCTGAACCAACAAGCATGGATTGCCCTGGGATTCTTGTGAAAGTTGAAGGGTTAGGAAAGTAGATGTTCAGGGGTAGGGTGGCTTCTTTCCTATACACCAAGAAGTAAGGATATGCGTTTAGAGAAGGTTTTGGCATGAATTGGTCAACCCATAAAGAATTCACCAAAGTGGAGTGCTAGTTTCTCTATTAAGAGAAAATGGTCTTCTTGATAATGTGGATGAGGTTTTTGTTTGTAGACTCAACAAGATAATTTCCTTATGGATAGTAGTTAGATGAATATTTCAATATGATTGCATTTTCCAATGTGAAATCATATAATTTTAACGATGAAAAATACGTTGCATTGTAAAAAACAAGTGAATTTGGGATGCCGAACCTGGAGATGATATTCTGTTTAAGGAAGATGATGACTTTCTGATCATTCAACTATTTGAGTGGAACTACTTCTATCCACTGTGTGAAATAGTCTATAGTAGTGAGGATATAATGGTGCTGCTTTGATGAGTGTAGAAAAATCTCACCAATAACATCTATGCCCCATTTTTGAAATGGTTCTTCGACTACGATAGGCTGCAATGGGGCGACTGACTTCTTTTCTCTGCTGACACACTTTTGACAGGCCAGACACTTGTGGGCATATGTGTGAGAGTATTTGAATAATGTGTGCCAATAGAAACATGCCTACATAACCTTCTGCACAGTTGTGTTACCCGCAAAGGGTCCCCCGACTGGTTTGTCATGGAGATCACACTATACCTTTTACGAATCGTGCGTTTCCAAGCACCTGAGAAAAAATATATTATGGTGCATTCTAAAAAGCACCCCATGCACCAATTGAAAAGATAATGTTTTGAGCCTGAGTTCCCTCTTCTGCGTGTAGATAAGTGAGAGGGAAAGGTGTTATTCTCAAGATACTAGCGCACATCTGTGTACCAAGAGTTTGTGATGGTAGTGGGGGAAGCTTGCTCAACATTATACATTTCAATTTCATTCTCCCAACCATACAGATATTCTTCTTTCGCATCTACTACTTCTGCTGCTAGCAAACATAGATTGTGGCCCTTGATTGTATGAATTAGCTTGAATTCTAAGTCATACTCCTGTAAACTAGTCATCCAGTTCTCTCCTCTCTCACCCAACTCTTGTTGAACAAACAATGATTTGACTGCTAGGTGTGACATAAAGATAATGCAATGGTTCATTAAGAGATAGGGTTGGAAGTGATCCACTGCCTTATAAACTGTGTATGCTTGTTTATCAATGGAGGGGTAGTTGATTTTGGGTCCTTGAAGGCTAGCATTCATGAAATATATTGGCCGCTCATTATTCTAATCATCCTTTTGAGTAAGCATTGTGACACGAGAAGTATAAGAAGTGAAGGTGTAGATCAGAAAATATTTGCCAAAATATGGGCTATACAAAGTGGGTGCTTCTACAATATCTTACTTGATACGAGAAAACAAATCCTTTTCCTGTTTATCCCATTTGTATATCATGTCCTTCTTCACCATCTGCTGCACGAGTTTAACAATATGAGCATAATCAGAGATAAACTTGCAGAGGAATTTAATCTTCCCCATGAAGGATTGCATAGCTTTCTTATTGATTGGGGAGGGAATCTACATGATGGTTCTAAACCTTTGAGGGTCTACCTTATTACCACTCTTTGCGACAATATGGCCCAAGAGATTTCCCTCAGTCACTGCGAAAATGATCTTTTTGGGATTAAGGGATATCCCATATTTGCAACATCACTCGGAAATTTTCTTCAGATGGCGTAGGTGGTTATTTCGCCTTTCAGAAAACACTGTAACATCGTCTAGATAGACCACTATGCTTTGCCTGATGAGTCCATGGAACACGATGTCCATGGCACATTGAAATGTTGCACCAACATTGGCCATCCCAAACAACATTATTCTAAATGCGAATGTGCCCGACTTCATGCAAAATGTTGTTTTGAGTTTGTCAGGCTCTGAGACCAGAACCTGGTTGTAATTTGAATATCTGTCTAACAAAGAGAACATCTATGACCCTGATACTGTCTGCAATATCTGCTTATTAGAGAAAATTTCAGCCTAAAAGTGCCCATGAAATTTTGATGTAATTTCCATGTCATAATATGTAAACCAATCAAAATCCTTCAAATTTAAAAAAAGGTACATGTTCTAAATAATTTTAAATTGTCTAATTTGGGTATCCATGAAATATTTTATTAATATTATTTACCTACCTTACCCATATGAATTAGAATATCAAAAAAGTTATTAATGCAATGTAAATCTTGATATTAATGAAAAAATATAAATTAAAAGTG
>APFE031373494.1:114767-146556 GCA_000404065.3 Pinus taeda
TTTAATAATTTCTTGATTTTTCCTTAGGAGGCCACTTTTACGCTGAAATTTCCTCTAATGTCCATAGACAACACATGGTAGTTATCCTTCTCTGAGGTGCGGTTCAAGTTGCAGAAATCTACATACAAGCAGATTTCCCCGGAATTCTTTCTTACTGGAACTAGATTTGATACGCAGGTAGAATGTCACATTTTATATATGATCCGAGCATCCAACAACTTGCTTAACTCCTTTTGAATCAGAGGCTCAAGCATTGGGTGTACCTTCTGCAACTTCTGTTGGAAAATCTTGGCCCCTTCTTTGATTGGAATAGCATGCTGGATTATTTGCGTGTCATAAGTTTTGAGCTCATCACATGTCCACGTGAAAACATCTCAGTACTACTTGAATAAGAAGATGAAAGATGGTTACTCCTATGGTGTACAACAAGTACCGAGATTAACAAATTTCAGACCTTTTCCATTCCAAGATTTTTTTGCTTGCACGACAATGTTGAACTATGGGTTTTTGCATTAACTTGCCCCTGAGATGATTCTGTAGGTCATATAACTTCTCAAATGATACCATGCCTTTTGGCATGGGGTTTTCCTTGTTTTCATGGGCTGACTCCTACAACGCTTTCTCATGCTCGTCTTCATCGATAGTTGCATCCTTGAATACATCAACATTCACCATAAAGGATAGTATCTGTTGGGCATCATTAAAAATGCTTAAGTTAGTTATATTTTTAGGGACAGATGGTTTATAAAGAATATCTACAGAAAAACCATCCCTAAGCGGTGATAATCTAGCAACAACATTTGCTAATGCATCTGTAGTTGCATTACACATTATAGGAACATAAATAATATTGAAATCTTGGAAATGAGAAATCAAATGCCATACCTCTCGTTGATAACTTTTTAGATGAGGTGACACACAATGTATAGTATCATGTACCTGTCGTATGACAATTTCTGAGTCACCTACTGCTTTGAGGACTGCAACATTGAGGTCAATGGCTCTTTACAAACCCAAGATGAGTGCTTCATATTCCACAATGTTATTGGTTCATTCAAATTCAAAGAATATGGAGATTAGATGTTTCCTCTATCGCGGGTCTATTAAAATACAACCAGCTCCAGATCCCTCCTGTGTCTTAGAACCATCAAAATATAGTGTCCAAACATCGTATGCACTGTTAAAATTATGCAACTGTTGTCAAATTCCACTTTGGACATTTCACCTAATTTAGATAGTGATTTCATTGAATTCCTCTTTTTGAGAGGACCAAATCAACCTAAATATCACTCAAATTGGATAAGGGAATGAGTACTTATGAAGAAAATCCCACATGTGCATATTTAAAAAGGCTGACCCTAATGCAAAGTGGACCACCTTGAAAGGCTATAAATATAAGTTCCCTCTACCTCATTTAGACACATTGATGACTTAGTCTTCTATCTTGATTTTGGTTTGCACAGGTCTGAGGCTCGTTTGCAAAAGATCAGGTTTGCTCTGAGGTAAAATTGCAGGGTTCGAAGCTCACATTTCAGATCTACGATTTTGGGCCCCAGTCACAAGTACAAGTCAGGAAGGATTCAACTGTAGTGGCACACAAAGAAGCTCATCTGTGTGACTAGAGCCCAGTTGCACAAATAACTCTCCATCCATGGTACTGTGGGTTTATGATTTTCGTAATCTAGGTCTGACCCCAATCGCTTACTCGCTAGGATGAAGGGACCGACTGGGCAACCATAGTCGCTCGCATAACTCCTCCTTCATGTGACTAGGAACTAAAAGAAGAAATCTCACACTTCCAAATATTTCGCTCAGTGACTGCAGGGTTCACAGTTGACTGCAGACAATGAAAATTGATTACAGTCTTTAGAAGCAGAGTCTTGAGTATATATATTGTTGGGTTCATTTCATGGATGTTGTAGTTTTTTTGTTGGTTAGTGGCATAGATGAAGATATGGATCATTATACTCCCCTTTGCTGAATCATTTGATGACAATCTACTAAGAAGAAGAATTTGAAAGGGTTTTCCCCATAGTGGGTTTTTCCCTGGTCTCCAACTGATCTTGGTGTCTTTATGTGTGAATTATTTTCTTATTTTGTTCCTTTATGTTCTACTGCATTGATGATGATGATATTTTTCTTTCTACATATTTCATATGATGATGAATAATGATGCAAATATGAATAATGTTATGACATTATGAGGTGAAATTAATGTGTTAATGAAGAAATACAATTATCAAAGAAAAAAAACAATATAGCCCTATGAAAAAAGTTAATATGGGATCAGAGCTGGGTTGAAGAAAAGTCATGGAGATCACCCCCATGGAGACACTTTTGATGGAAACAAGAGAAGATGGAGGAGACCTAAAATAATTCTAGGGTTTGAAGAAAACCTTAGGCAATTTGTGTATTAGAGTTTGATGGATATTATGAGGTTAGGGATTGAAAGAAACCTTGGTTTATGACAAATATTTGAGATATGAAACCTTGCACGGTCAATGTGAAGATGCTCAAGCACTTGTGATAGATTTGATGAAGCCCTAGATGAGATAGTCTCTAGTAGGTCCAGTTGTTGATAAAGTTGATTAAAATATTAAAGGCAACATTTTTATATGGAAAATGGACAATAATGGCTCTTGAAGGCTGGTTCAAGAGGGAGAGAATCACCTCTCATTGAAGATATGTATTTCTTGAATTATGTGGGTTCTTTATGTCCTTACTTTTGTTTAGACTTATAGATCTGATTATTGTTTTAATAATTACTTATACTTCTTGCATGTATATTTGAGTTTTTGAATGTTTCTAACCTCATTGCTGAGATGTAATATGAGGATCCTTCTTGAGGATCATTTGAGATGCATGATAGAAAATCTAGAGCTGGAAAAGGTAAAGAGGCACCTGATGAAAAGATGACAAAGTGCTACAAGCTACCTATGCCAAATGAAAAGATGCACATGTATTTGAATACTACAAGGTATGCGTAGTATATTGTTTCAATGTTATGTTTCAGCTTTAATATTGGATGGAAAGGTAAGCCCTAAGGTATGATGAGAAGGTCTCCTTCTCAAATGGTTCATGCATACATATGAAAGTGCTTTGGATTCATGATTCTTTTGATGAAATGATGCACTTGGTATTGAACAAGTATCTTCCTTCTTGAACATGATGGACTTCTTGATTCTATGAGGCTACTGAATATTGATCATTGATATAGTGATACACTTGATGTTTGGATAACATCTATCATTTTGGATATCTTGGTCCTATAAAGAAGGTTAGTGCCTTGATTCTAATAGATAGTAACTTGATACTATTGATATTGTTTGTAAAAAGAGTAGTAGCCATAATCATAAAAGTCTAACAATGAGATTGATACTCATGATCTTTTTTTGACCATGGTTATGTTTTGATGTGATTGTGGCATATGGTAAAATTGAATTCCCTGAATTAATGGATTAAGTTATGTTACAAAAAAGTAATTCTTGTGATCATGATTCTTGAAGGCTGCTCTTATTAGCTCTTTGGCACTAACCCTTGATGCCAAATTGATGTCATGATGAAGTATCCGATGAAAACATAATATAACCATGATGAATATGTGATATGGTCTGACTTTATGATCTAATAGATCTCCTGATGAATGATAACATTATAGACAGATCGATGACATGAATGAAGATGACCAGAGTGGATTCCCATTCAGAGGGAGGACCTCTCTCTAATATCCCATCTCCTATTGTCATTTGCATTATATACTCTTTATTGTTGAAAGATGATTTATGGGCATGAATAGACAAATATCTGACATTATTGATCTGCAACAAAGTTCTAATCTGTGGTGAGATAGTTTTCTCTTACTCTAAGCTTCAGCTGCACAGAAGAAATCCTATAGGTGCAGCTATAGCCTCTCAGCCACACGAAAGCAAGCTCAAGGGTGCGACTAAGGCATTGAGATAATTATGGGTAGATTTGATCACAATCACTCACTTATAGTGCTACAGAGGGTGACTGGGACGCCTTATTAGATCACGTAACATCTTGATGGGTGCGACTATGGCCGCAGGACACACTTGAATATTGTGCATCAAATTAGATGCTCACCTGAAGGAAGTTAGTCCTATAGACATAAAGCATGCAACAAGATGTTCTATGAACAAGGAATTTTGAATGACTTGCTATAATGTGAATATGCTGATTGAACTTGTGTTTTTTAGGTGATCGGGATATGCATATGTCATTATGATTTAACCATTGAGGTTTGTGTTGCAAAAGTATGACTAGATTTGGCTGATAGATATAGATGAGAAGTGTTTGGAGTCTTTGACATGATGTTTGATAATGATTTAGAAGTTTTAATTGATGTTGAGATATGTCTTGGACTGTAGATCTCACTATGATAACAAAATTGAGATTTGACCTAATGGCTAATGATTTGACTTGACAAATGTTGATTTGCATTGATCTTGTAGAAGATCAAGCTATGAGTCTCAGCTTAGAATAAAATTTTTGTTTTTCAATGTAATTATGTCAAAGTGTGAAAATTCATGAAAATGGTATTTTATATCCCAAGAGATCGAGTTAAGTAGGTCTAGGGTCAAGTTTCATCAAAAGATCATGAGAAAGGTTGTGTTGTCATGCCTTGTGATCATGGGCACATATTTGTAGGGTATATTGAGTTAGTTAGAGTGTCGAATCTTGATCAGTCATGACATCAACATTGGTACAACAACCAAGAGGACAACGCTTCTCTTCTAACAAAGTGTTGCACATTCATCATTTCAATTCAAAATTGTAACCATTACCCATCAAACTCACATTTGACCACCTTGGGAGTTCTAATGCATGACTAATCTTCAGAGATACCTCAGAGCCTTCATTTTTTCCATCGAAAGTTGGCTATATCGTGTTTGGAGGTTGCTACGCAAAGGAGGTAGGGGAATTTGTTGCGCGCACACACAGACACTGCATTTCTTTCAAAAAGTTTGTCAAATTGTCTATCCAGGTGAAAATTCTTGTCTTGTTTAAAACCTTAGTTTTGTAAAACTTTCAAATTGCATGCTCAGAAAATACTTAGGAACCCTGCAAATTCCTAATTTTCACACTCGCTATGTTTTCTGTGATTTCACTACACTTTGCATGTGCGTTGCGTTTTCATGTTTTTTATCCTTGCCAAACACCCAAATTATTGTTTGAAACCTTGATATCGAACTTTACCATGTCATTCAAGTAAATTAAAGTCCCTTACTTGGTCTTTTCTTTCCTCAAAGATCAAGAAAATGTTTCTTCCATGCACTGTGTTTTTGGTGTTGTGCCTGTGTTTTTTAAAATTTTGCCACTATGACTAAGCAGACAATAGTTGATTTTTGGGATTCTTGAGAGGTGATTTGTGTTGATTGATCTGTTTCACAGGGTTTTCCATTCCCAATTGTTATACAACCCTACTTTGGAACTCTTTTTCATCATTACCATCCTACTTGTTGCACAAAATAAACCTACACTATTATTGCACTTTAGAAGCTTTAGAGTATACCTCTACTGTAAAAAACCATGTCAACCCTAGAGGGAAGGAAACATAAGGGGGATTCCATTGTCAAGTTAGAACCCCAAGACCTCACATTCATCAATTCAGGCCCAACAATCAGAATTGTCTTTGAGCAAGTTGGATGTATCAGATTCTGTGAAAAAATTCAAGGGTACAATGTACAACTCATTAAGGAGTTTGCTATCAATTTTAATGGGTTGGAGGTTAAGATTGGAGAGCTCAACTTTCTAGTTTCAAATGTCACAATATCAGCTGCAAAATAAATTCCCCTTTAGGGAGAGCAGTGGTTCAAGGGCATGCCTCTTGATATTTCCAACTATAACGATTTTATGAAGCCTGAGTATAGATATAAAGGGTATGGGTCCATTGTTCCTAAGGAGTATTTACTTGAACACCACACCAAGCTTTTGCAAGAAATTCATATATTTTTTACCTGTGAGGGTAGGTTTGGGAGGATATACTAGTACCATTTTAGACTTTTTATGCATTTTATAGGGAAGTGCCCCTTGAATCTGCCCTTTTATCTATTCAGGATCTCAACAAGATGGCAGACAAAGTGCAGGGAAAACAAAGCCAAGTGCAACCTAGCATTTTCCACTTCTCCTTGACTAAATTGTTGGTATTGGAGGAGCTAAATAAGATAAATCAATCATGGCAGACATTTGGATATTCTTCAAACCTGGTAGCTAACTTATTGATTAGTTCCTTGAGCAAGAAAGAGATGCGATCATCATTGGTTAAAGATATACAATCACCATCTGGAAGTTTTGTGAAAAGGCCCTCAGTTGTAGTTCATTTATCAGAGAAGAAGAAAGGAAAGAAGTTCATTTTTTCTCCCAAAGTAGTGGATGTCCCCAAAAATCCCGTCACTAGATTTGTTGCAAAAAAAGTTTCCCTTGGAGCAGACATGTGAAGCCTTAGAAAATATATAAGAAGATGATGTTCCTGATGACAAAGACAAGAAAATTGTACAGTTACAAGAATAGTTAAAGAAGGTCCATATGGTTATTGCACAGTTGCAGTAGGATAAAAGGGATTTGAAGAAGGTAGCTTTAGAAAGGAAAACTTAGCTTAATAAGGAAGGAACAGTGATAAAGGCTACACCATATGTCACCAAATCCAAAGGCAGGGAGAAAATAGTGGAAGAGGAAATTCAAGAGTTACAAGCTCCAACAGCTAGAGTCATTAGATCTTCAGTTAAAAAATTGCAAATTCAAGAGGAGAAGACAATACAAGAAGAAAATAAGATAGACATGAATGAGGGCTAGCATAATTTCAACATGTTGATGATGAAATTCAAGAAGTCTCATAGTGATATTGTTGAGCTCAAGGAGCAGGATGAAATGGCTAGGAAAAAGATGAGTTATTTTTGGATATATATCAACCAGCAAAGGATAATGCTAAATATATGTTGAATAGGTCCCTCCCACTACATAGGAAGTTAAAAAGTAGATGCAGGCAAAATCTTATTGTGAGGGAGTTGAGGGCTACCAAGTAGTAGTTGAAAGAGCTTTAAGAGAAAGATAAAGGTAAGTTGGACATGTTGGCTGAAGCAGCCAAAGTTTGAATGTTGGAAGAGGTAAGACAAAGCATTTTTGTATTCTAACCAAGCATTAGGGTTAGGGTTTTTGATGTAAAGGTGGAAGTTTGGTAATTTTGGTAAAAGGGGTTTGAAAGGGGTATGCAACATGATCAACATTGTGTCAGCATCATCACCAACATGTGAATCTTGCTCAGAGACTTCACTGTTTCTCAAAACCATGAAGAACAGATGGCATTGAACTTTCTAGGGCATTGCATTTTTGTTGTGGATGAAATGTAGAGAGTTGGGATCTTTATGTGTTGAAAGAAAGTTTCTAAGGAGGAAGCTAGCGATGCCTATGTCTTTTCACACATGTTGAAGTCAACGAGGAGCTCAAGGAAAGACGAGAACTATTCTAACCATGGAGTGTTGCACTTTCCTGCTACATTTTTGTTTTTTGTTGAATTAGGAGGTTGCACAGCATCGGCGCTACGCTTCCACACAGTCATCATTTTGACCGAGTTATTCAAGTCAAAACCTCTTGTAATTTGTTTTTATGATCGTGATAAATATGACGAGGCATCCAATGACTCATAGGCTTGATTTGGACTAAGAATTTAATGTAAATATGCTTGGAAAATATTTAGTCAAACAGTCCCTAATTTTCAAAAATCAGTTTTCTTTTCATTGCATTAGGTAGAAATTGAAAGCCTATTGAGGAATTTGATTCCTAGAGGTCAGAATTGATTTGTTTTCATCTATTTATGATGTAATTGTAATGGACAAAAGGGTTGGTTATATTTGAGAAGGAAGAACATTGTGTGCATTGTATTTTCTTGATTTTCCAGTGAATGAAAGGACAAAGGTCGAATTTTATAGGATTCTTATGTTAGTTTCTTTGGAGATGTGCTTCTTGGTTTTTAAAGTTATCTTCTATATCAATCATTTTTTGAAATGTGTCTTCTTGTTTAGTTGAAAAAAGATATTGACTCAAAATTCACTTCAAATAGTGTTATGTTTCAGTTTGCTAAACATTTATGTTTTTTGTTAAAATGACATTTAGAATTCATTGTGTTGTCTCATGCTCTATATGTCATTTTCCATTTATCTTCCACTCACCCTTTTGCAATTATTTTGGCTAAAATACTCCAAAAATACTACCTATCTTGCCCATGTAGAAGATCCATCTATCTCTCATCTTCCAACTAGAAATCATCAACTTTTATGACCATATTTCCCAATGGATCTCTCTTATTTCCTCCCATCAAACCTTTAAAACTCATACCCACTAAACACCATACCTAGCCTAATGTCCAAGTGATTGAACTTTTCAGATAGAGAGATCCCTCTCTAAAGTTGGAAGGGCTAGATTCCAACTTCCAAGTGGTCTGTGCTTACCTCTGAGTTTCTCTTTTCAACCTAAGGAAATTATAGAGAGCTATCATTTCCATTGGGAGCTGGAGAATAATGCTTTTCTAGAATTCTAGGAAGTTGTAGTTTTCTTTTCATTTGGGGTTGAAGATTAAAGAATCTATTAGAAAAGCGTTCATTGGTTTTTAATCCAAAGGGGGTTTTCCACCTATAAATCTTGTGCATATTGTCTTTACATTTTTGAATTGTTGTGTATTGCTTTACTGAATAATTGTAATACTGCTGAAGATTAACTAATGCTCTGAAAAATAAATAAATTAATAAATTAATTAATTAATAATTAAATAAAATAAAATAAATAATAAATAAATAAATAATAATAATAATAATAATAAATAAAATAAATAAAATAAAATAAAATTAATTAATAAAATTAAATTAAAAAATTAATCAAGTGTTAATTTTAACATTAAAGAAATTTTGAGGTAAAAAAAAGGTCTCAAAACAAAAATGTATGACCAAAATCAATTTTGTAAGAAGCAATAGAATTGAAGATGATGATCTCAACCATGGGGGATGATTCACCGTTTTTGGAGTAAAAAATTAAAATGATAAAAAAAAATGAAAAATGAAAAACCTATTTTTTCGACTTGTATCTTCAATTTCTATCCCTATGGTTTTACTTAGATTTTGAGTCAGAGCACTCATTGGATGTGAAATTTAATTTTACATCCAACAGGTACTTATGTTAAATACTTTCAATGGATCTCACTACATGAAAAATGAGAAATACATGGAAAACATGATTGCAATAATATTTCTTCAATTATTTCTCATTTTTTGTGTAACAGGATCCATCGAAAGTATTCAACGAGGGTACTCCTTGAATGTGAAATTAAATTTCACATCCAACGAGTGTTCTCACTCGAATTTTGAGTAAAATCATAGGAAGATAAGTTGAAAATACAAGTTGAAAATTTTGTTTTTTCATTTTTCACTCCAAAATTTGATGAGGTAATATAATCTTATTTTATTATTTCCACTATTATTTTATATTTTTCATTAAGAGGCCCATTTTAGAGCTCAATTTTTTTTTAATGGAAATACTGATTCACACCCCCTCCCCTAAAAGTATTTCCTGTTGAAAAATGTGCAACAAGAAATGATAAATTTAGAATGTGCTAAAAATAGACCTGCTAAAAATAGCATTTCTAAAAATAGAATTTCTAAAAATAGCAATTTGGCCAGTGAGGTTATTGGCCACATTGGGTGAGAGGTGAAACTGCTAAAAATAGAAAGTTCTAAAAATAGCATTTCTGGGTCCCTTCCTATTTATAGTAGTCCCTAGTCTATCTATAGGAAGTAAAATTAATCTTGGTCTTAACAGTAGGTGGAAATATTAATTAATTAATTCAGTTGAGTTAATTAGTTAAGGAAATTCAAATTTGAAGACTTTGTGAGCATGCACGTGAGTTGTCCCACTAATTGAGGAATTTATCCTTAATTTCCTCCACTGATTGAGGGAATAAGTATGAGTTCTATAATGAGAGAATCAGTTGACTTAATTCTTACTAGTCAAGTCCAGTTAGATTATTTTAACAAGTTGTTAAAATAATAAAATATAGTTTGTTAATGCTTGCATGCATGTAACAACTATTATTTTAGATAGCTGAGAATTCACTCATGGATAACTGTTGCATGTTAATTCTGTCAGAGACCTAGTTGAGATCAGATGTGGGACAGTGTACTATCAGATGCTTGGATATTTCTAGTAAGTATTCCTTGCATGGAGAAGGATCTATTATAGGAGATTGGAGGACTTGTGGCCTATATATTGAGGCCTAGGTAGTCCATTATTTTCATCTTCTGATTGAAGATCATCAAAGTACAGAGAGAGCAGGATAGCTATTGAGCTGATTATTTTTGTATGTTGAAGAGGATTTCCACTTGATTGATAATACAGTGTTGGGGTTTTATGCCGGTGCTTTCCCCAGTGATATATTCTACGTTATGTGTGATTGATTTCTTCTTATCAGTTATATGTGTTCATGCTTGATGTTGTTCATGGTTGATTAGCTTCTGTAAAGTTTATAGTAGATATAGATCTAGTATTATGCTTTACTACATTGCATATATCAGCTTGATTTGCAGGTGAAATTTCTACATGATATCAGTTAGCTAGCTGATTTGTAGAGAAAATTCTACATTTCCAACAATTAGTATCATAGCAGGTTCCTTCACTAGCAGTTTAACAACTGGAAGAAGATCATGCATAACACTAAGAAGAAGGTTCCTTTGTTTAATGGAGATAACTATGCACTATAGAGTGGAATAATGCATGTTCATTTACTTGCACAAGGATATGAAGTTTGGGAAATAGTTCAATGGGGCTATACAACAACAGATGAACAAGGTAAGAAAAATGTCATATAGGATGCGAAAGCCAAGGATCTTTTTATAGGTGGACTCACTCAATCTGTCTATGTTAAGGTATTGGACTGTAAAATTGCTAAGGAACTATGGGATAAGCTTCAAAACATATATGAAGGAGACTCAAAGGTCAAAGGAAGAAAAACTTTAAATGTATAGAGCTCAATTTGAACAACTAAGGATAAAAGAATACAAGAAAAATGTAGCTTAGTTTCAACGTGTAGATCAAGTAACAAATGCCTTGGAAGGATTATGAGAACCAATTTATAAAAAGGTAATTGGTTAGAAGGTCCTAAAAACTCCTCCAGCAACATTTAATCATAAGGTGTTTGTCTTATAAGATAGATAAACTTTAAGCAACCTTAGTATGGGTGAACTACATAGGACACTTACAACTTATGAAATGAGGATTGAAGAGGAAGATGGTTCATCTAATATATAAACAAGAAGACCGAGATGGGAAAACATGTATCTAAACCAAGATCTAGTAGTTGCAGAGAAGAGGAAGAAGAAGAAGAATTTTTAGATGAAGAATGTGTCTACCTTACGAGAAAGATGAAAAGAGGAACAGGTAAGTTCAAAGGAAAACTTATGTTAGCATGTTTTGATTGTGGTGAGATTGATCATTTTTCGGATAAGTGCCATCATAACAATGAAACATCTACAAAAGGAAAGAAGGGTCAAAGAAATTTCAATAATCAAGGTAAGAAGAAAGGGTTTAAGAAAAACTTATTCTCCAAGGAAGATAGTTCATCATCTTAAGAAGAGAGTGACAATGATGAAGAAAAAAAAAGAGTATTATATATGGCTAAGCACAACAAGAAAGAAGCACCTGAAGGAATAAGATGAAGAAGAAATTACTGAAATCGAATTTCAAAATGAAGTTGTCAGAGTTATAAAATTACTTAAACTAGAAAGGAAAAATGTCAACTCTCTCGAAGCCAAATTGAAGGAAGTAAAAGAACGCGCCAAGAAATTCAACAAAAGGAATGAAGAAATCATCAGACTTAGAGTATACTTAGAAGAATCCAAAATAATTTTAGAATCATTCAGGAATAAGTTAAAAGAAAGAAATGAGGCAAGGTAAGAACTAGAAGCCGAAATAGTCTCTCTACGAAAAGAAGAAAAAGGGGAAATTTTCTACAAAACTTTGTAAATATCTCTACAACCTTAGATGAGCTCATTAGAAATAAAAGGCTATATAGTGATAAGACAGGTCTAGGCTACAAATAAACATTCAAAAAGGGCTCAAGCTTCTACATGACAGAAAAGGTAAATGGAAAAAAAATCTATGCGGAAACTTTTAAAGGATCTATCAAGCAAGGAAAATTTCCAGCATAACTATAAAATCAAAATATTCAAGAAGGCTCTTGGGGAACTGTAGCTTTCTTTTCAGTTGGGCCTGAAGATTAAAGAATCTATTAGAAAAGTGTTTGGTGTTTTTTGGCCCGAAGGGGGGTTTCCACCTAAAAATCTTATGCCTATTGTCTCTATCTTTTTGTATCGTTGTTTACTACTTTACTAGATAATTGTAATACTGTTGAAGATTAACTAATGCTTTGAAAAAGATTAATTAAGTGCTAGTCGCTAAGAAATATTGACTTAGCCCCCCTCTTAGTGTTTCCAATAGTTTGGGTCTTTGTTGTTTCATTTGAAGTAGATTCTATAATAACGAAAGATATTTTATGGATTTTCCCCTTGGAGGGGTTTTGGCTTGGCTTGGAGCCTAATATATGTGTCCATTGTCTTTATTTTTTTTATCTTGATATTTGTTTGATGAAAAGATCTAATAAAGAAACACAAGAAGATAATTAAAATTCACAAGTAACTATTAAGGAGTAAGGAAAATCTGAATTGACAGTTGCCATGTTGCATTTTCCAACATGGTATTAGAGCTAAGGTGAACAATAAATCAGTTGGAAGGATTATCTTGTGGACACAAGAAGGGTTTATAAAGGGGGAATACTTGTAGAAGACTACATCAAGCCCTCATCAAAGGAAAGCCTGAAGAGGAAGACTACAAGAAGGTTGTTGATCTCTCTTAAGAGGATATCTATTCAAAGGCTCATTGGAAGACATCTTTGAAGGAAGCATCAAAGAGTCTTGGCATTATTCATCACTCTTGAAAGTTGTTGTTGAAGGTATCCTAGAAAACATCTTTTTGGACATAACTGAAGTTTCATTAAAGATCTTGAATGCCTTGAGATAATTGGAGACATCATCAGAGAAGAAAGGACTATTGGTTGACAAGTAAGTATGATGTTATTCCATGTTTGAATCTATAGGTATTATGGGTATTGTTTGTGTTGATGGTGTTGGAAATACGTCAACCAAGGGAGTCTCCCTGATGTGGAGTTCCAATTAGACCTCACACGTTTCGAGTAGGAGCCTCATCCAGAGTATTGGCCCAAACCACCATAACTCAAAGGTTTGTCATAGCTGCAATAAACAAAATAAGTGAGTATGCACATAACCTTTGAAATCAGCAAGTAATTTGACATCGTGAAACACCAATTGCAATCTGTAAAAGAGGGATTTCATAAGGGGGTAGTAAGAGTGAGCCTTTAGAAGGAAAGTAATAGTACTATCCTAAGAGAGGCACACGAGAGAAAGGAAAAATTCATTAGTTATCTAGTGAAGTAGTTCACATACTAACATAACGATCATTAAAGCAAAACACCACACGTTCAACAAGATAAGCACAAAAGCCAATGGAGTAGTTCAATTTCTTTAGTACCTATGAACATAACACATACCGCAAACATCGAAAGAATAGTCTTACAGAATACATGCATGAAAATGTATTAGTTCAACGAGCTTCTGATTATTAGGTGAATGATCCAAGTACACACTTACAATGGTGAGACACTAGCTCCAATAGTGGAACATTAAGTCACTTCTTGCTTCTCCAAAGAATGATATTCTCTCCTTTGCCAGAAGCCAAGGCTATCTCTCCAAAGTCTATCACTCCAAAGGCCCTTTTCTTGAGCTATGAGGGTGTATTTAGAACAAGAGGAATGACCTTTCATATCCTCATGACTCTTAAGTTTCCCTCATGACTATTGGACTTCCAAGTGACTCTTGAACTTCTACAATACTCTTGGACTTTTCCTAGTGACTCTTTAGTATATGTGACAACCCCACCCAAAGTTCTTCTATAAGTGGCATCTGTAAATATATTGTAAATATTTGGCAACATTTAAAATCAAGCAAAAAAGGGGCTGAGTCAAGGGACATGGATTCAAGAGCTGGAGGAGGTTGTCACTTGCTTCGGATGTCATGGTTTCTTGTGTAAAGGAGAAACCTAAAATGCAAGAGAGCCATTAAAGGTTGGTATTGGAAAAAAGGAGCTCTTGTAAGTAAATGAGCTGCAAGAGGAGGTAAGCAAGCCCATGTTGCTTGGGAAGCAACCACAAGAAAGAAATGACAGGAATTTATGAAGGGACTGTGTGTTGCAAGTCAGGGAGGATGCAGCAGTAATGGCGATCGAGGAGAAGACCAAGAAAAGTTTGGACACAAAAGGGAGGGGGAGATTCAGAAGAGAAGGAAGGAAAAAATATAGAGAGGAAAAAATGAGGGGACTCGGAGATGAGATAGAGCACGAGCTTCCCACAAGTAGCGCTAAAGAGAAAATAAGAGAAGAGAAGGGGATTGGCTCTTGATCCCTAGAGGTTGTGGGTTTATTTGCTAGTCTTTGGAGCCCTGTAACAACTTGGGGTCCCTAGAGGTTATGAGTTGAGATAGAATCCTTAGAGCCTGTAATAACTTGGGTCCCTAGAGGTTATGGGTTAAGACAGAGATCTCTAGAGCCCTGTAACATCTTGGGTCCCACATCTTGTGGGTTGGGATGAAATCTTTGGAGCCCTATACTAGCTTGGGTCCCTTGGAGGCTGTGGGTTGAGATAGCAGACTCTGGAGCCCTGTAACTGCTTGGGTAGAGGCCATCTCGAAGCAGAAGCTGAGGAAGATCAAAATGAAGACTAATGGTTACTGCCCAGATGGCACGATGGAATTTGGACTCCTAGAAGAGGGTGAATCACTGTGTGAGCACCTGGGGGTGAGGTTAGGCACATCTACACTCCCGATGTTGACTAAGTAAGAAGTTGTCAATTGGTGGGATTGAGGAAGGAAGTCCTCTGGAATCCCAGAATCAGTGGTAGATTGGTGTGTTGGTCCCTAAAGCAAACAACCCTCTAGAATCTGGCTCGGGGGTGATGGTTTCAAGTAAGTGTGGTTGCAATGGTCTATAGTTGGGTGGAGAGTCCTTGTCCTAGACTTCGTTTCCCTGCATGTTCCAAGACAAGTAATCGTGTATATTGTTTAACTTCAATTGAATCATGTTATTGTGTTGTAGATAATGGTTTTGAAATTGGGGACTCCATTGCACTAATGAACCTTGCATATGTGATACATTCCCTGTGGGGACACGTTAATGTGATTTGTATATATGTGTGTGTATGTGTTGAATATATGAATGTATGTGTGAGAAAGATGAAATTGAAATATGAGTAACAATTACTAATGGTAGCCATGAAATATCTAGCACATAAAAGGCATAATAAACCGCATGGTAACAAAGACTAGGCCATAATGCAGCACCGAGTCTAGATTCATGCATATGTTTGGTTGTGTGAGAAACAACATATAAATAAATCATTAAGAAAAACACATAACTCATTGCAAATCATAGCCAAACCATGAGAGTTTAGATTAACATTTGAAGAATAGTGGTTTCTGAGAGCCTTTTTATTAATATAATATTACATGGAAGACCCTTTGTATAGCAATATATGTACTCGCTTTTGAGTTATGCGTTGTCACATTACAAGTTGTTGCGTTTCATGGTGAGCACGACCTTAATTGCAAAGGGAGTTTTTCCTGGTATAAGTTAAGCCACCATCTTTACCTAAATGTCCTTTAGCCTTACATTTTTTGCAGGCTAGATAGTTTTTGTTGGCGTCTTAAGGCGGGTGTCGAGGCACCTAATGGATCTGTGTATCGGCTTGAAACTATTAGTAGGCCCGACACAAGGTTTGGTACCATCGGCGTGTGGCAGGCGAGGTAGGAACCTCCCTAGATTTTGCACCAAGTCTGTGGTAGGTAATCCATGCATGAGCACCTATGCCTCCTAGGGTGGCATTCCCTCCCCGTGGGATGGGAAGACTCGCAGGCCATGAACACGTTGGAGAATTGACCACTCAAGCTTGAGAGGGATAACATCGTAAATCAACCTAGGTAACCATGGGCACCGCGGTGAAACTATGAAGCACATTTGGGGGTTTACCACACTCCTAACAAAGATCCATAGTTGGAAAGGCTAGGTTAGAGAAGCATGTGTGGTAGCAGAGCTTGTAAACAAAAGGTTGTTGAGCTCTCCATCTAAGACATTGCGCAATGCAGAATCGAGAGCCTTCGACCAAGTCACAACGGGAATAAGAAGGAAAGAATTGTTGCGACACAAAGGAAGGAGGCCATGAAATTATTGAAGAAGTTGGGCTAACCTTATCCCTTGAATAGTCAAAACCCTAATAAAAGGAGGTTTATGATTGGTGGAACTAGATTCCCTTCATGTGATTGATCAGAATGACAGGCGTAGAGCCTAAAGCCCGAAGGATAATTTGAATTAGAGCTGGGGATTTAGTGGGAAAAAGGGTGTTGGGGTTCTGTTGAGAGACGGTGACAAATATTTCTCTGTTACTCAGACCCGTTAGGCAAGGAAAGGTTGTTGGAAGGGACGACCCTGGAAGCTCGGAAGTTTAGAGTCCTGGGAAATGGCGTGGATGACTTCTCATAATGTTTCAGGTTCGAGGGTTCTTGTTCACTAAGTGGGGACGAAGAACAAATCCATACATCGAAGGATCCTTCCTTCTCAATAATGCAAACACATGGAGACAATGTCGGTGACGACTTCTTGAAGGACAAGTGGCTAGAAATCAGGGGTCTTAGGTATCCTAGTGAGCCACCTACAGGCAACACATGGACCTCTCTTAGGTTGGCATGTGGCATGGATGACATTGATATGACATCACCCGGGTAATGGTCAAACCCTAGAGGTTGGAAACCCCTTAAAGGCAAATGGAAAAATGTCTCAGGGAATCCTAGACACCAGGGATTGTCATTGACGGCACATGGGTTAATGGAGATTTCTTTGTCCCTTGGGGTTGTTACCCAAAATAAATCAGATGGAGGTGTTATGGTTATGGGGCCACAAGGGCATCAACGAATAGCTAGTGGAGGATTATATGGCACCTCAGAACACCAGAAGCCCGTAACCACTGTGAAAGCAACATCATGAGATTTGGGTGTCAGCATGGACGGAGGTTGGATGGTCGAACCCACATCAATATAGTAGATTGTTAGTGGGAGATCTGGTTGTTGTCGCGAAGTCGCAACACGTTAGTCGATAGATCGGATTTCGAAGGGAAATCGACTCAAAAATTTGATGCGTCCTGAGGGTCTAAGAGACGTGACACATTAGCGAAGCATATTGATTTTGGGCTTGACTCAAAAATTTGATGCATCCTAAGGGTCCAAGAGACGTGACACATTAGCCAAGCAGACTGATTTTGGGGGGGGGGGTCTCATGTTAGGAGTAGAGATGTTGAAATGGTCCCAAAGCCGCATTTAATGGAAAAAAAAACATAAGTACCTGTAGAAACCTTTTATGACATTCCTCCAATGTCAAATGAAGGGGTCGGGTACATTACAAAGTGATATCAGAGCATCTAGGTTCAATACTTGAACTGGATGGGCTTTATCATGGGAAAATTAGGAAGTTTCATTAAGTAATTATAGAATATTGAGTTAGTTTGGATTGTGCTTGCTGATTGTTCCTGAAATTATGCTAGGATAAGATAGTTGATGGCTAACGACTCTCTGGGAGCAAATATTATTATTGTGGATACGTTTTGTCATTAGTTATGTACCAATTGAATGATTGAATGATTGTTGCATGGATTTATAAATGCTTGTAAATTACCATGGTTGTTTTGTTACCATAGAAACCCCCATGATACTCTGTGAATGCAAACTCATGATCCTAATTTATGTTTAAATGTTGTTTTAAAATGTTTAATAATGTGTGTGATTGACATCATGTCACAAACATCATAACATAGAAAATATGTAGTGATGAGAACCAGAGTGGTCGAATATAGTTTCGATCAGTCCCAACATGGAAGTGATGGAATTGGAACCAATGAAGAAGAAAGATCAGTTGGGTAAGGGGGAGGAAATCAACCTCTGATTGGATGGACACCCTACGAAGTCTTTGGGATGAGGTGAGGATATTTAAGGCCGATAATGAGAATTTGATAAGAGCCCAAGAGAGGCGGGCTAATATCAATGCAATCATACTCCAAAGTCTCTAGGACTAGCAGAGGAAAAGGCAAATCTAAAACGAGGACTAATCGTACAAGTAGGAAAAGTCATCGAGAGGCAAAAGAAAACATCAACAGAGCAAATGGTAGCTGATCCTGAAAGATGCATAGGAAAGGAAGTGAGTACATTGTGTGTGGGGGAGAACCTTTGAGTACTCCAAGAGGAAGGGATAGAACGTAAGTGCCTTACTCAAGAAAACCATATAGTTTTACCACCCAAAGACATCATCACTCTCGCCACCACTATCGCTCAGAGAGCAAGGAAAGGGAACCTATGCCTGAAGAATTTAAAAAGGCGAAGCCACCCACATTCAATGGGGATGAGACGCTAGGGATGAAGAATTTATTTAGAATACATGACTACTCTAAGAATATGAAAGATAGAGTTTCCTCTACAATCTAAAAGGAAATCTAACATCTGGTGGGAGGACCTAAAGAATGCTAGAGAAATCACTGAGGAGCTGACATGGGAAGAGTTTAAGAATTTTTTCACAGAACAATGCATGTCTAAACGCTACTACAACAATAAGGAAAAGGAATTATGTGACCTTAGCATGGGACAGATAACTAGTGATGAATATGTCACCAGTCTTTTACGACTATTGAAGTATGTCCGATATCTCAAGGATGAGAAGATTAAAATTAAAAGGTTCATCGTGTTGGAAAATGTAACTATGTTTGGTCTTCATTAATGTACTTGAGTCATCATGTAATGTACTTGTCAAATAATTAAGAAAATAATTTTTATTATTGTAACAATGACTTATTAAAGCATTGGTTTCATGCTTGGGTCATCATTATATTAGTCAAAGTACCCATTATGGACTCTTAGGATTAATATTGAGTTTATAGAGTCATTGTACATTCAAAGAAACCCTTCTTGGGATTTTGAATCATGTAAAAAGGTTTAGTATTGAGTCCAATATGATTTATGAACCCTCCACATCAAGTCGGCCTAAAGGACCCTAATTCGACCCACAAGAAGCCTATAAATACAAGCTAATCGAATTCATTTGGAGCATCATCTCTCAAGCTAGTTCAATATCTCAAGAAGACCTAGAGAAGTGTGAATTATGTTGTCAGGAGGTCGAAAGAAGTGCGATTTTGGGGAAGTCTATAGAGAGGAAGAAAATCGAACTTTTGGTGCCTCTCTCTCTCTATTTCATGGTCTGGATTGGGAGATCAAAGTCTCCTAAGTTTTCATTGTTGCCGGAAGTCACTACCTAGTTGAAGTTGTTGGAAGGGCTTGAAGATATGGGAGGCTGACTTGGTGTGGAGGGAAATTTTGGTCTTGGTCTAGGGTGAAGAGTCTCAAAGAATACTATTGAAAGGGAGAATTATTTTGACTGGGTTTTACCCTCAAGGGGGGTTTTTCCCTAGCATAGTGCCTATAACTTGTGTCTCTTGTTTTGTGATCTTCATACACACATAATATGGTAATTACTTGATGAAATATAAGATAATAAAGAAGTAAAAGAAGCCAACATGATCGCAAGTAATTATCAAGAAAGGAGAATAAAACCCTAATATAATTACTTTGATTTTCCAACATGGTGTCAAATATAAGGTTAGGAAGAGTTGAAAATCACTTTCTTGGCATGGATTCACCCTCTATGATGAACTACATAAGAATGGGTTGCAACACTACTGGAAGTTGGATCAAGGAGGTCATCTACTACTTGTTCAACAAGGTCAAGAGTCAAGGATTCTTGGTTGCCCTTATAGGTTCTCTTACTAATGACAATGAATGGATAATTGATAGTGGAGCATCAAGACACATGAAAGGTGAAAGTAAACAACTTCATACACTATCAAAGGAGCCATCCTCTCATGTAGTGGAATTGGGTGACAAAAAAAGATATGTTGTTTGTTAAATTATGGTATGTTATATGTTTAGAGTAGTTTACTTCTTTTATTATTATTATCCACATATTAGCAATCACATGTACAAAAATTAAAGTGTAGATAGAACATTAAATGATCGACAGAAAACAAGCCAAGACAAGAGACACAAGGTGTGGCAGCTAGCCAAGGACAAACCCCAATATGGGGAAACCCTTTGATCAAATCTTCTTTTATCTTCAATAATTCAACAGAGATAAATAGTACATAAATCTGATTTACATCAACAACAACAAACCCTAGATCATCCCTCAACTAGGGCAGACAATATATTGCAAACCGATCGTCGGGTCGGCTTGATTCCTTCACCAAAAAATGTGGCCTTCTGAGGAGAGTAAGTTCCACCTATAGCACAGTTTTGAGAGAGACAAAGATGGTCAATGCTGGTCAAACTTCCAATCTGCAGTTGCAGCCCTAAATCTGCGTCCTTCCTTCCACATGTCTGAGAGAAGAGTCTCTTTCTGCGCAGTAGGAGAGAGCCTATTTTCTGCGCAAGAGAGAGAGAGATGTGATGAGATGGGTGTGTGCAAATGAGTAAAAGACCTCCTGTATTTATATAAAAAAATGTTGATGATTGAATAGATGCAACTGTTGGGCTTCTGAGCCTACATGAGTTGCTAGTCAACTTGATAATTATTCCATAATCAAAATAAACTCATATCTCCGTAAATACTTATCGGAATCAGATGATCTTTAGATCAATCTTACACCTCTCGATGAGAGGAATCTAGTAAAAATATTATCAACCATGAATAAGATGACCCACATGGAGTTTGGCCCTAGTCGCCAATTTTAGCACTCCCTCTCAACTAGGGAGAACTCCATCTACAATTCATATGTCATTTTCTACTATTCATCCATTAAATGCACTGCCCTGTACAACTTGACCCCTGCTCTGCTTTGCTCTATTCTGCATGCTCTGCTCTATTCTATTCTTCCGTGTTCTGATCTTCTCTACTCTGCTATGCTTTGTCTGAATTATGAAGAAGAACAAATGATCAAGGATGTATCATACCATCCTCCACTGACTCAAAGTCAGTCTCAAAGTGTGTACCACTGGTCCCAGACCAGTCCTCAACCGACCCGAAGTTAGTGTCATAGTGGGTACAACTCCTACCACTGGTCCCAGACCAGTATCATCATCCACTGACTCAAAATCAGTCTTAGAGTGTGTACCATTGGTCCCAGAACAGTCCTCAATCGACCCAAAGTTAGTGTCATAGTGGGTACAACTCCTACCACTGGTCCTAGACCAATATCATTGATCCTAGATCAATGAAGGTCATCCTAGCATAGGGAGTACGGTAGATACAACAATGCTTCCATCAATACTACTATGGTCCCTATCCTCATTTACCTGCTCATTGATCAGATGAGAGGTGCTTCCCATGAGTCCCAGACTGCATGGGTACGATGCTTCGACAGGAGAACTAATCAATCTTGTCCACAGGAGAGCGAATCATCCTATCCCACAAGAGAGCGAATCATCTTGTCCACAGGAGAGTGAATCATCCTGTCCACAAGAGAGCGAATCATCCTGTCCACAGGAGATCGAATCATCCTGTCCCACAAGAGAGCGAATCCTCTTGTCCACAATCGCCATGGAGAACACATCATCTAGGTCTCACAGGAGAACTAATCATCCTTCTACATTATCGTCATGGAGAACACATCATCCAGACCTCACAAGAGAACTAATCATCCTGCTACACAATCATCATGGAGAACACATCATCCAGACCTCACAGGAGAACTAATCATCCTCCTACACAATCGTCATGGAGAACACATCATCCAACCTCACAAGAGAACTAATCATCCTACTACACAATCGTCATGGAGAACACATCATCTAGATCTCATAGGAGAACTAATCATCTTGCTACACAATTGTCACGGGGTGTCATAGGGAAAGTTTTGATTCTTTTACCCTGTACACGTGCACCATCAAGGGAAGGTGTGTCACCCTGTGGTGTCGCTCCAAGAAGTACCCCGCGCCCCCTTGGAGCTCCCAGAGCTCAATACATCATACATGACCCTCATCAGAGGGTCTTTGAATGACACCGTCTTTCTCAGAAAGTCAAGAATTTGACTTTCCCTAGGGGCTTTGTCAGGATGTCGCCGACCTATTCATTTGTATCGATATGATGGAGCCTTATTGCTCCTCGTTGCACCATATCTCGAATATAGTGGTACCTGATATCGATATGCTTGGAGCGATCATGAAATACAGGATTCTCTGACAAATGAATCCCACTCTGGTTGTCACATAGGATCACGATGGTATCCAATGTAAATCCAAACGGCTCACTGAAGAGCTTTCACAACCAAACTGCCTCACAGGAGGCCATGCTAGCAACAATATGCTCTACCTCGGCGGTGCTCAAAGTTCTTCTCATCCAGGATATTGAAGCAGATCCCAAGGAGAAACAACACTCGAAAGTGCTCTTACGGTCCACCACATTGCCTGCCCAATCAGCATCAGTGTATCCAAGTAGTCTCATATCTCCGGCAGTGTATCTTAACCCATATGAAATTGTGCCACGAAGATATCTTATCAGATTCTTGGCACCGATACAATGTATGTGGTGAGGTTCAACCATATGTTGACTTAATGCGTTGACTACAAAGCATATATCTGGACCGAAGTTCACTAAGAACATTAATGCTCCGATGAGTTGACGATACTCGGTGGCATTTCGTAAAACAGGTCCAGCAGCGCTACCACTTAACTTCTTAAACTCAGGCTCCATCGGGGTAGTTACAGGTTTGCAGTCTACCATACCAAATCTTTCCAATATCTTCACCACATATTTTCCTTGAGATAGGAAAATTTCCCTTGGCTTCTGCCAGACATCAAGTCCTAGGAAATAGTGCATCAATCCTAGGTCCTTCGTTTCAAGTTCAGAAGCCAACTCCCTCTTACATTTGTGAATGAGAGGATCTGCACATGTTAGAAAGAGGTCATCCACATACGGCACCAGTATGAGAGGTTTGTCATCTTCAACCTTAAAGTAAAGGTTAGGATCGGCTTCACTCTTAGTGAATCCCAGCTTCATCAAGTAGTTATCAATCCTCTCATACCATGCTCGAGGTGCTTGCTTCAGCCCATAGAGAGCCTTCTTCAACTTGCATACATGAGATTTTCAATCATAAATCTCAAATCCTTCGAGTTGCTCCATGTAGACATCTTCTTTGACTGAACAATGCAAGAACACAGTCTTGACATCCATCTGATGTAGGTTCCATCCTTGTGAAGCCGCAAGGGCTATGATCGAGCGAATTGTGGTATATCTAGTAACAAGTGAAAATATCTCATCATAGTCTATACCTTCCTTCTGGGAGAAGCCACGAGTGACAAAACGAGCCTTATACTTTTCCGTACTTCCATATGTTGCATGCTTTATCTTGTAAATCCATTTAGAAGTGACAACTATCTTGTCCTAGGGTCTAGGAACTACTTCTCAGACATCATTCTTCATAATAGACTCATATTCTTCGGTCATAGCATCCTTCCACACTTGATACTTGATGGCATCTGAGAATGAAGGCTCATTTTGTATGATCGTGCTCATGATGGTCAGGTATCCCTGATACCTGTTAGGTTTCTTACTTTCACAGAAGGTTCCTTGGGGTGCAACTTCTTGAGAACTCCTTGAAAGTAGGAAGATCGTTCACCTTGCTAAGAGCCATATCTTCATCAAAGGTGACATCATGACTAATCATGACTTCCCTTTGACTGGATACATAGATTCTATAGCCCTTAGTATTTTCACCATAGCCCACGAGGATTCCTTTCTTTCTAGATGCACCCAATTTATTCCTTTTCTCTTTCGGCACATGAAATTATACAGGGCTTCCAAAAATCCTAAAATGAGATACATTAGGTTTCTTATCGGTGAACATTTGTTCTGGAGTCTTGGAACCCAATGCTTGATGAGGGCATCGGTTTTGTACATATACGACGGTGTTTGTAGCTTTGGCTCATAGAAACTTCGGAAGTCTTGGATCATGGAGCACGGCATGGATAGCTTCCACAACCATACATTTCTTCCTTTCTACCACACCATTTTGTTCAGGAGTATATGGTGTAGTAGTTTCCCTCTTAATGCCAGCCTCTTTACAAAATTCATGAAACTCGTTATATTCATATTTAGTCCTATTATTAGTCCTTAAGATCTTGATCTTCTTTTCAGATTTCTCGATCAAGGCTTGAGATATGTCACAAGACATGACACCTAGTGGACTTCCTCCGACCTAATATAATGAATCAACTCAAAACCCAAGAGTGAAGGCATCTTTAATATTGTTTTTCCATGCACGTACATCTTTAATATTGTTTTTCCATGCACGTACCTTGCCATCAATGAAATCCACCTCGTAGCCTTTGTCTTCCATTGCTGAAATGGACACTAGGTTCTTTTTTAGGTCAGGTACATATAATACATCCTGTAAGTGGATCATATTACCTTGATTCAATTTAACAGAGACATTGCCTACACCTTTCACAGGATATTTCATATTATCTCCAAGGACAATTTGCAGGTTTGTTTCTTTCTCTATCAGATTATGGAGAACTTCTTTGTAACCAGTGAAGTGCCTTGAGGCACCACTATCAATAAGCCAAATTCCCAGCGAGTCTGAGGGAGTAGAGGTAGATAGAGCAGCTGGTAGATAATATTCATCCAGTTTATTGTCAACAGTGTTAGATTCATACCTAGAATTTCTAGCCTTCTTGAATGATTGTCCTCTTCCTTGATTTCCAACACTCCTTTTAGCTCTTCTATTAGATTTTCCATTCCTTTGATTTCCATGAGAGGGATTTTGATCATCGTCCCGATGTGAGTCCCTTCTATCAGGGCATTCTCTTGCATAGTGACCTGCTTTATCGCAAATGTAACATCATCCTTTTCTTCCACCCTTAGGTCTAGCCTTTATTTTTTATTTAGTCCCAAAATTATTTTTTTTCTTAGCATGAGAAGAAAAGGCAGTGGGAGGACCTTTAAGCATGGGAATTTCTTGCCCTTCTATCCTTGTTTCTTCTTGAATGCATCTTGCCATTAATTCCTCGAAACCAAGAATTATGTTATTGTTGAGAAGAGTAGTCCTGAACACATACCATTCGGATGGTAACCCTCCAAGAGTCGTGAGTGTCATTTCCCTATCAGTAATAATCTCCCCAATAGATAGGAGATTGTTCTTGATATCGATGATTCTTAAGAAGTATGCTTGCATACTCTCATCTTTGCCCTTCTTAATTTCCTTCAACTTATTTCTAAGAAACAAAACTTGATTTGCATCATTAACTTTAAGTAAACTCACCAGTCTATCGTAGATTTCCTTGGAGGTGTTCAGCTCAGAAACATAGGCCACCAAGCGCTTGTCGATGGAGTCCCCAATAATCTTCTTTGTTTTGACTTCACCGGTTTTCCATTTGTTCCTAGCAGCAGCGGGTGCATTTTATGGAGGCTCAACAATATTTCCTTTTACATGGTCCAACACTCCTTGATCTTCTAAGGTTAGATCGAGAGACATCTTCCATCTGTGATAGTTAGACTTCTCACAGAGCTTGTCTTCGGCAGGGAAGAGTGTTGAGGACCCCATAGTTCTTTTAGGATAGCCTTGTCAATCTTCTCTTCGGTGATTGCTCTTGCTCTTGCTCGGGGTTTGTCTTCACCTCAGCTCTGATACCATGTTAAATTATGGTATGTTCTATGCTTAGAGTAGTTTACTTTTATTATTATTATCCACAGATTAGCAATCACATGTACATAAAGTAAAGTGCAGATAGAACATTAAACGATCGACAAAAAACAAGCCAAGACAAGAGACACAAGGTGTGGCAGCTAGCCAGGGACAAACCACAATATGGGGAAACCCTTTGATCAAATCTTCTTTTATCTTCAATAATTCAACAGAGAGAAATAGTACATAAATCTTATTTACATCACCAACAGCAAACCCTAGATCAACCCTCAACTAGGGCAGACAATATCTTGCAAACCGACCGTCAGATTGGCTTGATTCCTTCACCAAAAAATGCAACCTTTTGAGGAGAGTCAATTCCACCTACAACACAGTTCTGAGAGAGACAAAGATGGTCAGCACTAGTCAAACTTCCAATCTACAGTTGCAACCCTAAATCTGCGTCCTTCCTTCCACATGTGTGAGAGAAGAGTCTCTTTTGGCACAGTAGGAGAGAGCCTCTTTTCTGCGCAGGAGAGAGAGAGAGAGATGTGATGAGATGAGTGTGTGCAAATGAGGAAAATACCTCATGTATTTATATACAAAATGTTGATGATTGAATAGATGTGACTATTGGGCTTCTAAGCCGACATGAGTTGTTGGTCGGCTTGATAATTATTCCATAATCAAAATAAATTCATATCTCCATAAATACTTATCGGAATCGGATGATATTTAGATCAATCCTATACCTCTCGACGAGAGGAATCTAATAAAAATATAATCAACCATGAATAAGATGACCCACATGGAGTTTGGCCCTAGTTTCCAATTTTAACATTGTTAGAGGCATGGGATCAACATCGTTTAAGTTGGATAATGGATCGAAGTTGCATCTCAACAACATTCTATATGTTCCAGGTTTGAAAAAGAATTTGCTTTCTATTTGTTGTTTAGAATATAAAGGGGAAAGAGTTTCTTTTGTTGATGGAAAAGTATTGGTTTGGGGAAAGACTCTAACATTGATAATGCTAGGGTTGTTGGAGTTCGTGAAGGAAGTTTTTATCAGGTCATTACACCACCTCATCAAGCTCTAGGTCACATGTAAATAAGTCCCACTGAGCTATGGCATAGGAGTTATGGTCATCTACATTACAAGGTCATCCCTTCTCTTAGTCAACTGGTTCATGGTATTCCTAATATGAAGTTAGAGCATGAAGGTATGAGCAAGGGATGCTCTTTAGGAAAAAATACTAGAAATCCTTTCCATAAGAGTGAAACTAGGTCTAAAGAGATATTAGACCTCATCCATTCTAATGTGTGTGGGCCCATGTCTAACAAATCACTTGGAGGTCATCCCTACTATGTGACATTCATTGATGACCATTCTAGAAATACATGGCTCTACCTCCTCAAAATCAAAGATGAAGTATTTGATAAGTTCAAGGAGTTTAGGGTTGAAATGGAAACCCTAACCGAAAGAAGGATAAAAACCCTGAGGTCTGACAATGGTGGGGAACACACTTCTAAGGAATTGATTGCATATTGTAAGGAAGCAAGTATTAAGTGGGAGATCATTGTTCCCTATTATCCCGAACAAAATGGATTGGCCAAAAGGAAGAATAGGTCAATTGAAGAATTCATTTGAACTCTGCTCCTTCATCAAGATCTATCGAAGTTCTTATGGGGAGAAGCAACGATGATTGTTGTATACATTCAAAATAAAAGACCTCATAAGAGTTTTGATAATACAACACCCGAAGAAGTATTCACAGGAAACAAGCCGAGTGTTGATCACCTCCAAATCTTTTGAAGTCTAGCATATATCCATGTTTCGAAAGACAAGCGAAATAAGTTTGACTCTACAAGTATCAAGGGAATATTCGTTGGTTATAATATTTCCTTAAAATCATATATAATCCAAATAAAGGAATGAAGACACATTGAAGTAAGAAGGGAAGTCATAATCGATGAAAATCAAGCATACAAGAAATCGAACAATATTCCTATTGATTTTGATGACAAAGAAGTTTCCATATTTAAAGAAGAAGAAGTTCATCATGAAAACTCTACCACAAATATCAAAGAAGAAGGACCAAGTGAGCCTATTCAATCAGTGGTTGTCCCAACCACAACGAAGAGGCCAAATTGGTTGAAAGCTACATTAGAAGATGTTGAAGGACATGAAGCTGCAAAAAGTTCATTCAGGGAAAGTAAGAAACCAAAGAGATCTAGCTATGTTCCATATATGACGAAGTTAATTGAAGTTGAGCGATCTACATTCAACGAAGTTGAGCATGAAGAGGTTTGGAAGAAAGCTATGCGGAAATAATATCTATCCATAATGAAGAATGGGGTTTGGGAGATCATTCCTAGACCTAGTGACAAATTGGTTGTCACATCAAAGTGGATCTATAATATCAAATATGTTGTTGATTAAAGTATAGACAAGTACAAGGCAAGATTTGTTGCAAGGGGTTTCTCATAAAAGGAAGGCATTGATTATGAAGAAGCCTTTGCACCTAAAACAAGGTACACCACCATTACATCATTGGTTTCATTGGTTGTTACAACGGGGTGGAATATCCATCAAATAGATGTTAAGACCACATTTCTGAATGGGGCCATGGATGAGGAAGTGTACATCGAACAACTTGAGGCCTTTGAAGTGAATAGCAAGGACTCTCATGTTTGCAAACTGAAGAAGGCCCTATATGGTTTGAAGCAAGCACCTAGGGCATGGTATGCAAGGATGGATGCATATCTACTTAGAATTGGATTCGTGAAGAGTTCTATTGATCCGAATCTCTACATCAAGGTCATGAATAATGAGCATATTGGCTCTCAATTTTTGTCTTTTTCCACATACATTTTCCATCTATCCATCATCATTTTCTATCATATCATGGTCATTTTCTCACATTTTTTCATCTCATTTCACTTTAAGGTAAAAATAGTTATGTCTTTTAAATTTTAGAAATTTTAGTAAAAAATTGGTATTAAAAATTATTGACTAGAAAAGAATTACCTGTAATAACTATTTTGAAGTTGTATGTGCAGGACACTTGGATGGAAACTGGAGCTATATTCGAGAAGCTTAGGAACCAAGGATTGACAGACTCCTATTGGCACATTCTAATGGTTAGAACAAGCTTGGTCAACGTTGGTCAAACTTAACTAGTCACCTAGAAATCCCTAACTAAAAGGGGCAGTTTTGTGATTTAGTGAGATTTTGTCATATTTTGTGCAACCAAAAGGATGAGCTCGACCTGAGTAGATGGATTAGGATTCTTATAGGTTGTTATATCTATTTTAGCTAAGTTTGTTAATTTTTTTGCTTATTTAAGCACAACATTTAGCACTCATGAACATGTATTATGATTATTCAAACTACTTTACTTCCGAATACAATTTGAGGAGCTTGTTTTCCATTTTCTTGTTGTTCTTGTTATGGAATGTGATTGTTAACTACAGTAGCTGAAAGTTTCAAGTGTACCAAGAAAAGGTGGAGGGCCCCCATTCTGAGCTAAGTACAATGTAGTCTAATTTTATGCATAATTGTGAATATTTTAGATAGTTGTTTTCTTTGCAGTTCTTGTGAATATTTTCTGAGTAGATTCATTACATGCCATGTTCATTTATGTTTTTGAATGATTTCATTTTAGTAATTAGTTTACGAAAGGGAGGAAAACCAAGGCATCTAAGTTAAATCCTCTTCCTTCTAGATTAAGAACTGAATTGTAAGTTGTATTTATGCATTTGATCTTTTATTGCTTTGGTTTTTTATATGATTTATAATGAACTGACCTTGTTGGGATATGAATGATGATGAAGGAAAAACATGACCTCTAAGTTAGATTATCTCCCTCATTTCCTATGCTCCACAAAGACTCATTGCACTTTTGCTTCTAGATTAAATTTTCATAGTTTCTTTTCAAGTAATTTATATTTGTAATATGCATTTCCATTATTTTCATTTAAACAACTACTTCCTACACTAGTTAATCTAAGCTTCCATAAACTTTGGTCTGATTCTAAGTCTACCAACCCAAATTGATAAGAAAATGCATGTTTTAATTTACCTAGTAAATTGAACCAACATTTTTGGCATTGTTGCCGGGGAAGCATACTTAGATATAACTAATTAAGAAGATTGTTTAAAAAAAAAAAAAAAAATTGAGGATTTTTCATTATGGTTATTTATGCCTAGAAAAAGTGACGAAAATGATAGATATACAAAACAAGACCCCCCAACTACTAAACCATTGGTGGGAGCAGAACCACCTACATTCGAATTAACTACACCAATTGTTGAAAACCCAACTTTGGAAGAGTTAGAGGAAAAACAACATTCAGAACAAAGTTAACGCTTGTTGAAAGACAAACTTTGTTAGCTTATGAAGTGAAGAGAAAATAGACTCAAGCAAAAACATCTTCTATAGGGAAATAAAGAGAAACAAGAAAACCAATTGTTCAACCTATTCTTGAGCAACTAATTGATCAACCTATCCTTGAACAAATAAAACAAATTGAAGGCACACAATATCAAATTGTTACTGAAACATTTGAAACAGCTGAGAAAGAAATGGCAGAAGAAGGACAAGGATCCAATATTCTTGGACTAACTCCAGAACGACGACAAAAATATGAAAGACAATGAAGAGAATGGGAAAGGAAAAGAGAAGAAGATAGGAAATGAGAAGAAGATGTTAAAAGAGAAAATGAAAATAAAAGAAGAGAAGATGGAGGAGTAGACAATGACCAAGAAGCTACTTTTGGATTTCCAATCTTAGATATAGGAGCAATCTTGGGAGAAGAAGTAAAAATGAAAAATATTCCACTTGTTGTTTTACCAAATTTCTATGGTATGTCTTCTGAAGATGTTGACTCACTTTTGTTTGAATTTGATATTCTATGTCGTACTTATGGTTATACTGATGATACACATAAGCTTTGTCTTTTTCATGCCACTCTGAAAGCATCAACATTAAAGTGGTTCATGGGATTAGGTGAGCATACTATTAGCAGTTGGGAAGACATGAGGAATATTTTTCTTAAAATGTATCAAGCACACTGTAGGCCTAGAGATTCAAAGGAGGATGTTTTTAGAATTCTCAACAAGAAGATGAGGGTTTGGAGGAATACTTAGAATGATTGCTCTATAACTTACAAAAATATAAAATCCATTCTTTAAATCATGATACCATTCGAATATTTTTTCTCAAAGGTATACAAGATGAGTATGTTGATATTCTTAATGTGATAGGAAAAAAAGACATTTAATATTTTCCATTTGATGAAATTACATAATTATGTCAAAAGTATTCCAGAGGGAGAGCTAAAAGTGGGAAAAGATATGCAAATTCAAAAGTTACTAAATCAGCAACATGAAGCATAACAAGAGTTGAATTAGGGAATTTGTTTGAGAATTTTAAATCTGATATCTTGAGCACATTATGAACACAAGTTGATGTACTTAAGGCTAAGAAAAAACAAGATGAACAAGATCAGGTACTATCATTTTTTTGTCCTATATGTAGAAATAAGCTTCCACTAAGGGAATGTCTTTTAGATGGTATTCAGATTTGTGTACTTTGTATTGAAAATCATTCAACTGATAATTGTCCAAAACTAAGGGAATTACAGGCAAATTCAATAGAAGAAGGTCAAGGGATTGACTCTCTCTACTATTTGGCACCAAGAAGACCTTGGAAACCACAATTTACAGGCATGCCTCAAAATTTACCTCAACAATTTACTCAACAAATTCCTCAAAATTATCAACATCCTGCTTAAACTTAGGAATGATCCTATGCCATGGCAAGCTTGGCCTCCTCAGAAAAACCAAAACCAACCTTCACAAAGTTGGTGAGGATATGCTTATGGAGCCCAACCTCCCTAACAATTTTATCCTCAACAACCATATCAACAACAATATCAATCTTATCCTCAACA